>JANJGK010000046.1:9117658-9140158 GCA_039081455.1 Macrobrachium rosenbergii | reverse complement strand
TATATATTATATATATACATATATATATATATATATATATATATATATATATATATATATATATATATATATATATATATATATATATATGTATATTTACAATTCTGAGTGAATCTGTTTTTGTATATTCTATTGTTTTCTTTTTGTATATAGAGATGTCTAAAACTTTAATATATATATGTATATATGTATATATATAATATTATGTATATACAGTATATATGGCTTTTAGATATATAAAAAGTGAGAGAGAAAGAAAGAAGCAAATATATGAATATAAATATCTAATCAACCTATGCTTTTGGAGTTTCCAAGTGACCTTTGGTTCTCACGATGTCTTTTTATGGGCTATCAGCGTCGAATCATGCATTGCCAAACTCAGCCTTGCTCGTTCTACGTGGGCATATTTGCACTGGCGCATTGATTGTTTCTATTCCTCTACGCAAACTTTGGAGTAATCTCCCTGCCTATTCTTTAACTGGTTATCATATTTTTTTTTATACTATAAGCAGTAGGTTTATTGTTATCTCTGATGCCCGTGTCGTTGAAAAACAAGAAATAAATCAAGATGCATCACTCCGGCAGGTGGTCGTTAGCAGTCACCCCAAGAAATTCAATTAGGTGATGTAGGTTCCATTGTTGAGGCAGCTAATTAAGTCGTGCTAAATGTGGGGAGTATATTGTCGCTCGGGCGTCTTGCATCTTGATTGTCTCAACGGGTGAGGTCACTATTGAAGGCCCCCCACCCCCACCCCCACCCACCCGCCCGAATTTACGCACAGGATACAGCCACTCGACGGGTTTCTAAATATAGCTATATTTTAGGGCGGATAATGACCTGTTTGTGATTCGGGGATTTATCATCTTACATTTATTTTTTTGCTTCGTTGAAAACGTATCGTAAAAAGTTACTGATGAACTTCATTGAAATTCTTGTGGTGTTGTGAGCTGCGAGCCAAGGTAGAGTTGATGATATTTCAAGGTGAATCATTTATTAATTGTTTTATTCAATAGCTTACAGATCTATGAAACTTGGTGGGGGTAGGCTAGGCGTTTCTGATGAGTCTTCTGCTGTGGTATGTGACGTTGATGAAGTTTCCTGTACAACCGGGTTCATCCTTTATTCAGTAAACACGAGGAGCGCGTCTGCAACCCTTTCCTTATTTCTCTTGAGTGCCACCCGTCTGTTAATGGAAATAACTTGTTGAATAAAAATCCTTATTTTTATTACCAGATATCGTTACCAGTTGACTGTTCCGCAGCACTGCAATACTTGGAATATATTACCACTGGCTCAGGGCAATAAAACCAAATTCATAAGGGCTCTGGCGGCTCTGGGCCACTTTGCTTTGAAACGCCAGAAAGGATTTCTAAAGAACACGGGATTGCTGTAATCGGATAATATTGATCCTTTTTCAAAGAGGGAATTAAATGCTCTTCTTTTGTGGGTACCAGCTGGTCTGCCCTCTGCGTAAGCCATTATGATTGGATGTGGGATTAGTGTCACAAATCTTACTTTTATATTTTATTTTTACTTTTTATGTTTTCATGTACTTTATTTGGTTATTTTGGTTGTGTTTATTATTTATGTATTCATGTACTTTATTTTGTTATTTTGGTTGGGTTTATTATTTTTTTTATTTTTTCTTATCTGGATGTTTTAACGTATATAAATTTTACTTATTTGTTCTGCAATCTCGTTGTGGATGAGTGCTTTTTAAGTTAATCATTTAATCTTGTTATTTTTAAATAGTTGCATATTTATAATATAATAATAATAATAATAATAATAATAATAATAATAATAATAATAATAATAATAATAATAATAATAATAATAATAATACAATGAATTGTTTATTTTTTGCGTCTTTGCAACCTGATGTTATTTTGTCAAGAATAAAGCTGAGAAATAGCCAATTAATTTTAGAGAGCTGGATTTCAGTGCTGAAGGTCACTCGTGTGTACTTGGTAAATAAGAATTCTCGTCGAACTACATGAATTATCCATTAATCTATTGTCTCTGTCCCTGCCCCTGCCCACTGCCTGTCCCTTGTCTTTATTCTAGTTTATCTCTCCACAGTCTTTTGCTCTTTTTATCACCATTAACCCCGGCCCCACTCCTATGTGCATATGCCAGTCAACACCCCCTCCCAGAATTAATCTTCTTAATCCCCATGTGCATCCCCTCCCCTCCCCTAATCTGTTGCCAGTTTGTCTCCCTTCCTCCTCCCCCCCCCCCTCCCATTCCAAAACCCGGTCAGCCCCCAGTCTCATGTCCTCCCTTTTCCCCAATCCGAACTCTGCGCTCCCTAAATCAGTCTTCTTTATCCACCTGAGCAACCCCTCCTCTGCTCTAGTCTTATACCATCCATTCCTTCATCTTCTTCCTCCGTCTTTTCAAGCCCTCCTCTGGTCCGTCTGTACCCTCCCTCTATCACCTAAGCCCCTCACCGACCACCCATCTGGGTCCGAGATACCGATGCCACCGAGTACCCAATTCTGGACTCCCTATCCTATACCCACATGAGGGTCGTGTCCCATACCATGTTCTGATCACTGTCCACCCCTGCCTGCCCTTTAGTCCTCCTACCCGGTACCCGTAACTATCCCCTCCACCATGACCCTACAGACGGGACAACTCTACAATGAATGTCCATCCTCCCATCCCCTGCCCCTCCCATACACAAACCATCCACCTCCCTTCCCCTGGAAGTCCCGGCGAGACCCTACCTTGCAAACGCCATGTCCTGCGATCGTTCCCTTATCATGCAAATAAAACTGCCAGGGTTAGAAGGAGGCATCTCAATTTACCCCTCACAGCCGCCATAATGTCGTCCTCACCTGTTGCTTCTTAAACCTTTCTGGGTTCGCAATAAATCTTACCTGTACACAATGACTGCGCAATTAACCTGTGACGTTCATTGAAAAGAAAGGGAGGGGGACGGGGGGAAGGGGGCTGTCTTAGAAGATGGTCGAATAGCACCAAATATCGACGGCCCCAAAAATCCTCTTAAATTACGATATTCATAAAGTGTTTTTGGAAGGGGAAGGGGGGATAGTGGTGAAGGGTAGCGAGGGGGTAGTGGGAAGGAGCAGACGTCTACTGGTGGGAGCAGAGAGAGGGAATGAAATATGGGCCATATCAACGGCCCCTGTCCAAAAAAATCTGAAATTGCGATATTCATAAATGCATGAATGTGAGTTTGCTGGTAAGGTATAATGAATATTAATCTCAAAGGTTATTGAAGTTTAGACCTGTGAAATAAAAAATCCCTTAAAAATACAGAAAATATTGGGTTTGACATGAAGTATAAGGATTTAATAATAAAAAGGTAACATACAAATCTTTAAAATTTGTAGCCAAGTGAAATGAAAAGTGGAGCTTTATATCTGAATAATCGAGCGACAGCACAGAAAATTAAGGAAAATGGATTAAACAGATTTCAAGTAATGTAATTTTAAATGTAACTTGGTGCTTTGAGATTGTTTAGCGATTTGATATAAAACAGGAAATTCCCTCAAAGGTAAAACAGAGTGGGAGAGAAAAAAACAAAAAACAAACAACGACAGAATAAAAGTCTAAAAAGTAAATAAAGGAAGGCCTTTAGGCCTAAAAAGCCAATCAAACTCTGTAGGTCCCCTGACAATGACATGGCTACATTTCCATAAGAAGTTGGTTAACGATTTTTTATCTTTTTTATTTCTTTTTTTATTACGATCTTTTACCTGTTATGGATCCCTTCTGATACGACGCCATAGTGATTTAAACCTCTGAAAAGTTCGGTACTTGAAATTAGTTTTATGGTTCATCTGGTTATTTATTGTTTTTTGTTGCTTGTTGATCTTTTTGGCTGTTCTATATTTCTTCTCAGCTATTTATGGCGCTTGTTTGTTTTAACGCTTTGTAGATATAAGTATTCTGTTCCGTAAAAGCTTAATTAACAAATAAATGATATTATAAGTTAGTTTTATAATACAGTACTCATGTATGTGCTTAAATTTTTGTGGTAATAGTCTACGGGTCATAAACCCGATGTTTCGATTGGGAGTCGTCCAGAGCGGAGCCAGGCATCTGTCACCACTTGCCTCTCTGTTACAGAGCATTGGTCTTAACTACTAGACCCTATGTCTCGATCCTTTGCTAATGTTAGCCTTATTTTTGACGGTCTGGACGCAGCGTTACTAATAATAATTTTGTTCCCTTACGGATTATGAACTGTTCCATAATACGAACCCGAATGCACCCATACATTCAAACACACACACATACTATTACATACATACATACATACATATATATATATATATATATATATATATATATATATATATATATATATATATATATATATATATATATATATGTGTGTGTGTGTGTGTGTGTGTTATGTGTGTAGTATGTTAGGATATGGCTGTATTTTTGCTCTCATGCAACACCTTTATAATATTAACTCCTGTAACAAACAGACATTCACAAACATTTTCTTTTTCTTTTTTTCTTTTTATTTTCATACAATTTCAGCCGGTTATTTCACTGGAGATAATGTTTTATGAACTGACACTAGCTTCTGGTCGCAGGTTGCTGAATCCGTCTCATATGATTAAGATTATGGAATCAAATGGACTAATTGGATACAAAGGTCATATTATGCATTGGCCTGGTGCGATCTGTAATGCCAAATGGGTATGAATCACGGTGTGGCACTGAAACATTATCGAAAATATTTAGTAAATTTGAGAATAAAAGAGAGAAACAAATGAAAATTAGGAATCTGAATGCTAGATAGGTGAGAAATGGTATTATAATGGAAATGGGGGATGAGGTAAAAAGGAAATGGAGATGGTTTGGACTGTTCTCACCACCTCGGTTGAGAATAAAAAGGGACAGTGTCATACGTGCATATTATTATTATTATTATTATTATTATTATTATTATTATTATTATTATTATTATTATTATTATTATTATTATTCAGAAGATGAATCCTATTCATATGGAACAAGCCCACAGGGGCCATTGACATGAAATTGGAGCTTCCAAAGAATTGGTGTTCATTAGAAAGAAGTAACATGAAGTAAAGTAAATACAGAAAGAGATCACTTATTAAATAAGAAAACATAAATTAACAAATTAATAAATAAACAGATAAAAATTGAAGTAAATTATTAAAGGGCAAGGAGAATTGTATAATGGTAGTAATGCATTGCAGCCTTGCTTGAACTTTTGAAGTTCCAATTGCACGACTTCTTCAGGGAGACTGTTCCACAGTCCAACGGTTTGAGGAAAAAATGAACTCTGGAACTGAGCAGTTCGTCAGCAAGGGATACTTACTGCATACTGGTGCTGCTGGTCAGGAAATCCGATCGCTCTCGGCAGGAAAAGGGGATCATGGATCAACTGTGAATGTGAAAGATCTGTTAAAATATAACTTATGAAATATTGGCAAACAAGAGACCATACGTCGCTACCCCAAGTCATAACTGCTAATATTAGGAAACAGAAACCTACCACCACGAACCACTCTGTCTGGAAGAGATAAATCTCTGGCAAAAACAGACATCCACACCTGAGAACAGTATTCTAGTAAAGGAAGGACAAGTGACCTAAAACAGGTTGCATTGATTTTATCACAGTTACAAATATATGAGGCTTTACGAACAATGCCTAACTTTCGTGAGGCATTTGCTTACACTTTCATAAGAGGTTTCTCAAAAGTAAGATGTGAGTCAGAAGTTACACCTAGAATAGTTAAAGCTTCAGACTCATTCAGCACCTGTAGGGGAGCATTGGGTGGAAAATCTGTACGAGATCTGCTAATCAATAATGTTTTCGTTTTACTGGATTCAGCCTCATACCCCACCGACTATACCATTCGCTAATCCGGTCCATGTCACGACTGAGACAGGGTGGCAGCCTCATTTCTCATATGTAGAGACTTTGCTACACCCACAAATGTTGCATCATCGGCGTACTGAACAATCTGGTTTTCGAGGCCAACAACCATATCACTTGTATACGCTAAAAATAAGATGAGATCAAGAACATTCTCTTGTGGAACTCCAGACACAATAGGTCTTGATTCACAAAAGATTTAGTGCAATCTTGAAAATTAACAGTGAGTGTGCATGTGCACATTAGATACAAATTATTAATATTGCTCAGCATATCATATAAAATGTTTTGGAAATCTGTGGCGGATACATTGTAAAACCAAAATGATCTTGCGCAAAGGGAGCGAAAAAAGATAAATTCATTTTCATCTTTGAGGATCTAAAACATTTTGCTCGTCTTCCCTCAGGTCTGAGAAGCTCGACCAATTAGCCTTTTAAACAGGAATATTCGTCCAAGAAAGAAATTAATGAGTAGCGAAATCAGATGCAAATTGCTGGGAATATTTTTGGATTCCTTTGTGCAATACATCTTCAAGCAGACGTCAGGAAAAGGGAAAAATTTTTGAGAAACATTATTGCAGTTATGACTCTTTATTCATTTTTTCTCTCTTACTGGTACGCGATTAGTCCTTCAGTTTTTATTTATCTTTTTAGTCTTGCATGTTTCTTTCAGATTTTTCTTTTTATAACCTGTGATGTAAACTACTGTGCAGCTAATGATATTTCCAACATATAATGTTTAGTTACTCATAATTTTTGCCAAGTGAAAATTATTTGCCCTAGGAGAAACTTTCCCTGAGAACAGGGTCGAGATAGCCACACCCACCAAATGAATTCTAAATCGTGGATGAAACTCGTATTCATTAAACTTACACATCGCCACAATAATTTCGTACTAGAGCCACCGTTCCAAGAAATGCGTAGAATGAAGATTGTGGACGTCCTTTTTTTTTTTTTTTTTTTTTTTTTTGCTAATTCATTGAATTCTTCACTCGAGATTAACGTGTAGAGAGAGTGAAATTTAGCCATGATACTTCTTTTAGTGATTTTTTTTTAATGAATGAATAAATGTATGTATGTATTTATTCTTCATTACTTTTCCGTCACGCTTCTTTCTGAACATACAATACAGATGAGTTAGGTTGCCTGTTCCATCGGCATCTTCAGAAAATGCCATAAAAAACTTATTGCACTTCTGACTCTCTTACACTCTAAAACTGGCTTGTTTAAATCCCCTGATGAAGAGACTTCGAGACTCTTGAGGCTTAGTTTGCAGAAGAATGCAGGAAATCTCAGAGCTTGAATGACTTCTGAGAAGGGAAACGTTTCTGCACGACTGGCCCTCGTTTTAGTGAGGCCTTCCCATTAACCTTCAGAAGGAAAGGAAGGAAAATGTAGCCGTAATTGATTACCCTACCAATCTAGTCATTCATGAGGATAATGTGATTGTGTTTAATCTAGTTATCTTAGATCTTATGCTTTGAGCGAACCAACGTAATGGCCTGGATTTGATTTCAGACCAGACAGAGAGCGTTCTGGTGAAACCTGTTGTTCCTTTATTAATCTAAGCAGTGAATCAGAAAACTAGTAGTTAGTCGCCTGTTTGCTTAACAACCTCTAGAACAAACTGATAAAGTAATTAGTTATTGCAAACTTTATTCATTATTAAAGCGTAACAATACTGATGTTGCCAAACGGAAGAAGTAATTAATAATCCAGTTTCTTTAAAGACAAAAAGGTCGTTTACTGCCCTTACTGTTTCTCCCTAAAACCTTCCTCATGTTTATTAATAGCTCCCAGTTGTTTGGTAAAATTAAAGGAATTTTTCAAATAATTTGTCGTAGTCTTGTATAAATAAAAATGGCCATACTTTTACCATAAATGGTTTAGAAAAAGAAATACATGTGCTCTTTGTTCTTTGATGAGTGATAATGAAATCGCCACAGTGACATTTATCTGTAAAATAAATTATGCATGCAACGCATATAAACCTTTTGTCTTAAAAAATTATGTTGAACCTTGGATATCCACAGACCAGTCACTGACCACGCATATATAACATTCATACTTTGTTCGTTGAAACAGAGAGAGAGAGAGAGAGAGAGAGAGAGAGTAGAGAGAGAGAGAGAGAGAGAGAGAGAGAGAGAGAGAAAGAGAGAGAGAGAGAGAGAGAGACTCAAATATAATAATTTTGAAATAATGGCAATTTATTATTTCCGTTCCTACCAACAAAATTGCCTATCATATTACTGTCTTTCAGCTATTACGTAATAATTAGTTAGTTTTAAGAGGAGAGAGAGAGAGAGAGAGAGAGAGAGAGAGAGAGAGAGAGAGAGAGAGGAGAGAGAGGAGAGAGAGAGAGAGAGAGAGAGAGTAAAAACATGGCAAACAGTAACTTTTGACTTCGTTTAAAAAAAGACATAAAAATATCTTTTACGACGCTATCATTGAACACGTAAGAGCATTTTCCGTACAGATATCGTTAAAAGGAAATAAATTTATTTTTTCCAAACTTGTTCCTAGGTAGTATAACCTCCCCCAAACTGCTCTGGTAATGAAGCTTACACATAAACACACACACAGACACACACACACGCACACACACACGCAGAGAGAGAGAGAGAGAGAGAGAAATAAAAAGCGGACTCATTCTTTTGTGTCTTTCCGTCAAATTTCAGTTGTCTCTCCTTCCTATAATGGGAGACATAATACATTATTAGAGAAGATATCGTATTGAGAGAGAGACGGATAAAGATAGCCTCTGCAGAGAGAGAGAGAGAGAGAGAGAGAGAGAGAGAGAGAGAGAGAGAGAGAGAGAGAACGAGCGATTTTTCTGTCATCCTTTTTATGGAAACACTGAATATTAAAAGCGGGAAGTGAAAAATTCTTGAGAATATCTTTCCGCTTCAGAAGATGTCAGATTTATCCAGAACGCCTGTAGCAAATTCGAAAAGCGCCCTTTTTGTTCTTTTTGTAGTGTCTTGTAAAAAAAACTATTGCGACGTCTTTGTCTGTCCGTCCGCACTTTTTTCTGTCCTCACTTTTTCTGTCCACCTTCAGGTCCTAAAAACTACTGAGGCTAGAGGGCTGCAAATTGGTATGTTGATCATCACCCTCTCCAGTCATCAAACATACCAAATTGCAACCCTCTAGCCTCAGTAGTTTTTGTTTTATTTAAGGTTAAATTTAGCCATAATCGTACTTCTGACACGATATAGGCACCAACAACACAGGTCGCCACCTGACCGTGGCTGAGTTTCATCGGCCGCGGCTAAGAATTTCATGGGCAGTGGCTGAGGCCATCACCTGACCGTGACTGATTGTCATGGGCCGCGGCTGAAAGTTTCATACAGCACTATACGCTTTACAGACAACTCGATTCGACGCATTTTTTAATTGTTTCTTTTTGTTTCTTAACGGCGACGTAAGTAAGTCTCACTACACAGCAGCATTCGAAAACATCCAGGGAACTTTCGTGTATTTTCTCGTAGGGACGCCCAAGGCTAAATAAAGCTGACAAAATCTGTCTTAACCATTAAAGGAAAGCACGAGATAGATGGGGGCGGGGTTGAGGGTAACAGTCAGATAGATAGATATATGGAAAGGTAGATAAACAGAGAGCTAGGCAGATAGAGAGGTATAAAGATATTTATACAAGAATTGTGAGTTTCAGTCCATTTTCCTAATAGGAATTATTTTACAAAATCTGTTTAAAAAGGAAATTACCACATAATTTGTTCCATAACTTACGCTGGTTTTTATGTACGAGTATTTGATTAATTTTAAGTTCTGATTTGATTTTATTCTTTTCTTTCTTCTTTGCTTTTTTGCTTACAGGCATTCTGTTATGTAGAAGCATTCTTTGCAAGTTGATGGTCTTGGGATCTGAACCTGATGAGTGTTTATGCATTATGAACATAGGTGAAGTTTATAGTTTTGGGCTTTACTGACTTCTCCAGTATAACAAATTTATAACAAGAACCTTTTCTGCCTCTTATTTTGTTTATTTTTTGTTTTTTATTTTGTCAAGTCATGTTTGTCAAAATCACTCAGAATATTAACATTCCATCACTTTATGACTGGGTTGTTGCATACTATGTTACAAATGATCTTAACAGCCATTAAGAGATGGTGACTTTAGGAAATAATAAAGGTTGTTTCCTTTATGTGAAGAACCGAAGAAAAAGGCAGAGATTATAAATTATTAATTAGTGGAAATCGTAATTTTGGAAATGTGGTGATCGGCCAGACTTTGTCATTATTCTTTCTTTTTCTTCTCATTTTTGTGATCTATTTTCTTTTTTTCTTAATTATATGATCTGTTATCGGCAAAATTGCTAGGGGAATTTGTTATCCTAAATATGGTATTCCTTTGGAAATTACATAATTTGGTTTTACACGCTTCTGCTCTCTCTCCAGCTTTTGGGCATGAGAAGACACAAATAATATTTAGCAAATTGCTTATAAAACTCAACCTAAGGTGAAATAAAACGGATTGCGTAAGCAGAAAATCTACGAAGTTCGTGCATGATTAGTATTCATTGAAGAAAAGGCTTCGTAGCATGTTACACGGATATACCAATTTCCCGAATACGTATCACTCATTTTTTAATGAGTTTTCCTCAGTGAAATATCACAGTGCATTTGAATTCACTTTGGTATCGGAATGATGGTATACAAAATTAAAGTTACTTCCTCCTGTAACTCGCTGGTTTTATGGTGACCCGCGACTGTTTACATTTTCCATGGTTTGTGTTTTCTTGTTTTTATATTTACATGTTTTATTTTCTTATAAAGCAGCTCGTTAACCATACATTTAACCCTTACAAGATTGTGAACAACTTTAATGTGTAAATTCTTGCGGCGGAGATTTTACACAACAGCCGTGATTGAATGATTGATTAATATCAACATAATAATATGCAATGTGTATACAAGACGGTAGTGTAAGGTAATAAGATCCACATCTCACACTCAGAAATTGGCGTGCTTCAGCCCGAAACAAGCCTCTCCCATCAATGTTTTGGGTCGATCTTTGAGATGGTAAATACCATCTCTAGACTCTGGACTTGCTGTCTTGATCATATCTTATATGACCATCATTTTTCATTTTTCACAGTATGAGTACACCAGTTAGTAATGCGGAATTATGTTTTTTTACCTCTCTCCTAGCTTAATCCGTACAGCAGAAGATTTAAGACACCAACACTAGTCAAGAAATAATACCGTGATGAACCATTGGAGGTATCTTAACCATCTTTTTCATTCTTGTCAGTTACGAAATAATTTAATATTTATTTGTAAGGATTTAAAGCTTCCGTATGAATGGGGAAATTTTGTACTGTAGGTGTCTTTCAAAGAGTGAACGCGCTGATCTTTTCTATAGAAAAAAACCTGGAATATAAAAGAAATAAAAAGAAAAAAAATAATAAATAAATAAAAACACGAATAAATTTCAACACGGAATTTTTTTCTCACTAATACTCTTAATCGATTAGATAATACAAATATAAAAAATAGCTGGATTATACATAAATAACCATAAAACAAATGATAATAAATACAGAAAACTAAATAAAGATAAAACAGTGACCGTCATAACCCACTATCTTTAGCCTGCCTTCTTGCAGACAGATTCCGCAAAGGAATTTAAAATTGTCCGCAGCAATTTGCATCTGATTTCGTAACTCATTAATTTCTTTGCTGGACGAAACGTTCCTGTTTAAAAGGCTAATTGGTCGACCTTCCCGAGACTCTGAGGAAGACGAGTAAAATTTTAAGATCTTTAGAAATGAAATATGATTTATCTTTTTCCTCGTTGGATCATCTCAGTTTTTACAAGTTCTCAGGATAGCTTTAAAATATGTATGATTTGTTATTATTATTATTATTATTATTATTATTATTATTATTATTATTATTATTATTATTATTATTATTTTGTAATGTAGTTTCTCAATCTCTGGAATGAGTTTCTTTGTAGCAGCAGGTAAACCATACAACAGCTGTCCAAAGTTCATTTATTCCTTGACTTTTCGATAGAGCTTTCTACCATACTCTGAAGACAAACTAAGCCAAGGTTGTTGTTGTTGTTTAAGATTAAGCCAGCCTTGTGCTGGCACGGGCTCTTGCTCCTGGAGCAGCCCGTAACTGGGTCGTTCTGTGAAAAGACAAAGAACAGTGCTTTTGGTTGTTGTTTGGTGGAAATGAAAGAGGGTGATAGGCAGGATTGCAACCCCTTGCAACCTTACGGTAACCATCAGTAGGTGAAAAAGTTTTACAGCGGTGAGTCCCAGCCTAGTGGGAGAGGGCTGGGAGGGAAAAAGGAAGAGAGCTTGTGTTTGAGGGAAAGGTAGCATGAGACAAAAAGATTCATATATATATATATATATATATATATATATATATATATATATATATATATATATATATATATATATATATATATATGCATAAACATACATATGTCTTCTTCTTCTTCGTTTTAGCGTGCTTTTTCCCATTTTTATATGGGGTAAGCACAATGCCTTCTTTTGAAGGACTTTGATTACATATACATTTATACGCATACACACATTATACATATATACATGCATACACCTACAATCACATACCTGTGCACATATACACACACATTTAGAAAGTAGATTATATATATATATATATATATATATATATATATATATATATATATATATATATATATATATATATATATATGTATACCCATATATGCATATACATATACACACATGTATGCATACATACATGTATACGCACCTATACATACACGAGTAAAATATGTATACAATAAAAAACTCATACACCGAAATGGGTAGCCTTTGGTGTCCCACTTGCTGTTTTATCTGTGAGAGTATTCTTTTATTTGGGAGGTGGGCGGGACATCGGAGATTGCCAACAAAGACCTAAAAACATATATATAGATAAAAAAAAAATATATAATATATATATATATATATATATATATATATATATATATATATATATATACATACCCACATAAGCATATACACACAGAAATATATGTATGCATACATACATATATACACACTTACACATACAGTACATACATAAAAATATATATATATATATAAATAAACTCAGAGACTCTTACCCAGAAATGGGTAGCCTTTGGTGTTCCTCTTACTGTTTTGCCTATGCGAGTATTCTTTTACCTGGGAGGTGGGTGGGACATCTGAGATTGCCAACAAAGACCTTACAATATGTGTGTATATATATATATATATATATATATATATATATATATATATATATATATATATATATATATATATATATGTATATGTATATATACCATATATATATATATATATATATATATATATATATATATATATATATATATATATATATATATATATATATTCATATTACGCTGGGGTATTACAGTAAAAGACATTCATATATATATATATATATATATATATATATATATATATATATATATATATATATATATATATATATATATATATATATATATATAAGAGTGAAAACATATATATATACTCATATAAGCACATACACACATATATATGTATGCATACATAATATATATGCACCTACGCACACATACATAAAAATATATATATATAAATAAACTCAAAAACTCGTACCCAGAAATGGGTAGGCTTTGCTGTCTCACTTGCTGTTTACCCGTGAGAGTATTCTTTTAGCTGGGAGGTGGGCGGGACATCAGGAGATTCCCATGTGTCCCTATGTTACCTGAGATAGCCTATGTCTGATGATCCAGGGGTATATCTGGGCCATATTTATAACCGCAAGCGGGCTTACAAAAATTTTTGGTGATTTTTCATTGGGTATCGAAGATGGGGGGCTGGGCCCCTCCTATTGGCTGGGGGCAGAATGACTCATCTGGGAGAGTCTCACAGACCCATGTAGTTGCTCATTGATTGGCGCCAGGTCCCAGGAGTTTTGGTCTTAGGGTGCACTGCCTGAAATAGCAGGGAGCTCAATTGTCATTCCAGTTATGCACCTTGTTGTCCTCCTGACAGTGGAAGGGAGAAGAGGCAGCAATGGTCATCGTCACTTTCTAGGATTTTTGTGCTCCTTAAGATCAGCTGGCTGACATATGGGGGCACTGCCTTGTTCCTTCATGTACCGTTGGTATATCGCCCCTTTGTGTACGTGAACAGCAATCCTCTTGGAGAGTTGAGTCGTAGTCATACAGATGTGCGAATAGTGGCATCCATTCTCAAAACACGACATCTGGTAAACCACTGCTCTCCTCTTCATGGGATCGTCATTAGCAATGGGGCTGTTCCTCATGAGGTACTGGGCAGTCTTCCAATCCTTGTAGTAAATTGCAAGGTCAAATTTTTTTCTGCATTGGTGAGTTTTATACTGATGATGTTCTTTAGGGCTGCTTCATCTTTCTTATACTCAGTGTTCATGTAACCCCTGTAGAACAGTCTAATGGTCCTCTCACTCTCATGGGGGCCATTGGCTTCCTGAAGATACCATCCGTTGGCAAAGTTTCTGGTCACCCTGGCAACCCAATGGTAACAATTTCCATTGTCCATGAGGGTTTGTGCAACATGTTCAAGCTCATCAGAAGTGGCATTCCAAGAGGAACAGTGTAAGAAAGCACGACGAAAGTAGGCATTCTTGACCGAAGATTTGAATTTTTCCGGGCATTCACTATTGCCGTTGAGGCAGAGCCTGATGTTGTTGGGCTTACAATGGACCTGCGTGTGAAAGTCTTGAGGAGTGCTGGTGACATGGACGTCCGGAAAGGGAATGGAGCCATTCACTTTTCCCTCATGCATGAAGCAGAGAACTGATTGCGCCTCAAAGGTGCACTTGAGTGTCTCCAGTTCATCTTCGTCTAGGACATTGATGAAGGTGTCATTGACCTACCGAATATATACAGCTGAAGATAAGGTGCTGGCTCATCTGAGGCACCTTGAGCAAGAGTGGAATGCTCTTGGGGAGCTTCCCAATAAGAATGACACTGCCCTTGCCCTTGAGTCTCTCTAGTATAGGGACCAAGCCCACTGCTGACGCACTGTGCACAAGAAGCTCGTACGTTGCAAGGTGGGCATCTGCATATCCTAACTAGAAAGGACACCATATATACCAGTTTGACTGATTACCAGCCCTCCACCGCCAAGCATGCCCTTCTCCAGATAGGGCTGAACTACTATGGTTGGAGAGACCTAAGCCCAGAGGTAAATGTGTTGAAATCGAGGTCCTCCTAGATTCCATTTTCTCCCTGGAAGGCTGCGGCCTTGTTAAAACCACTGACAATCTTCAGCCTCTCCTCCTGGTGGTGGCTTTGACGGAGTGGGGATCCTTTTGGAGCCTCTTGATAATGAGAAATGAAGGACGTTATGAAAGAACTCTGTGAGAGGGAGGAAATTGTAATCTGTTGAGCAGATAAGACAGCTGCCTTCATCCTGATTTGCCAAGAGGAGTACCTTTGGGAAGTCAATGACATACTTAGAGATCCTCCAAGTTTCGCGACATCATGAGGAACCCTGTCAACAACATTAGGAGGGATGCTGACCACTTACTTGAAAGAATTAATGCTGCCCTAGATGCTGTATTCCTGCCCAAGATTATGGGGGATTATGCCATTGGCTACATCTACGGCAGTGTAAAAACCCATAAGGCCAACAATCCCCTCTCCCCCATAATAAGCAAATGCCTGACTCTGATCTACCAGCTGGCCAAGGCTTTAAACAAAATTTTGGCTCCATACATGCCCAGTGAACTCTGTGTTGTTTCGTCTGTAGAGTTTCTTGGAAGGCTTTGTTCCCCGCCATCCCAGGGCATCATTGCATCGTTGGATGTGGAGAGCCGTTTCACCAACAATGCAGGTGATCCTTGACATGGTCTGCAGAGTTGATTCCTCTCCAACATTGAACATTCCTGAGGCATCACTATAGCGCCTGCTTGAGGTCTGTACTAAGGAGGCCCCATTCATTGATCAACAAGGGCAAATGTGGATGCAGATCGACAGAGTAGCCTTGGATTCTCCTCTTGATGTGCTGTTTACCAAATTTTACATAGGGTTGTTGAGCAGCATATCCTGTTAGGCACATCGACGACACCCTTGTCAATGTTGCCAACGAAGATGAACTCGAGACACTCAGGCGCACCTTTTAGGAGGAATCAGTTCACTCCTTCATGTGTGAGAGATGCATGGATAACGTCATTCCCTTTTTGGCCATCTGTGTCACTAGCACTCCTAAAGGCTTTCACATGCAGGTGCATTGTAAGCCCACTGACGTTGGGCTCTGCCTCAACAGCAATAGTGAATGCCCGGAAAAATTTAAATCCTCGTTCGTGCATTCCTACAATGTTGTGTACTCTCACACTGTTGTTCTTAGAATGACACTTTCGGTGAGCTCGAACATGTCACCCAAACCCTGGTGGATAACGGATATCCTTAATGTTTGGTCGCAAGGGGTGATGAGAAATTCCATTGATAGGTGGTATCATCAGGGGAACCATGCCCCCCATGATAGTGAGACGACCATTAGACTGTTCTACAGGTGCTATATGAACACCAAGTATAAGACAGACGTGGCAACCCTAAAGAACATCATTGGCGCCCTTGTAAAACCCACTGATGCAAAAAAAAAGTCGACCTTACAGTCAACTACAATGATTGGAAGACTGCCCAGTACCTCATGAGGAACAGCTCATTGCTAGTGACAATACCATGAAAAGGAGAGGAGTGGTTTACCAGATATTGTGCCCTGAGAATGGATGCCACCATTCGTACATCAGTATGCCTACGACTTGACTCTCCAAGAGGATTGCTGTTCACGTACACAAATGGGCAACATGCCAACACTACATGAGGGACATGGCAGTGGCCCCCAACACCCGCCGATCATAAGGAGCCAAAAATCTAGACAGCGACAACGACCATTGTTGCCTTCAGTGTAAGGAGGCCCTTGCCATCCTCTGTTGGAAACCGTTCCTGAACGTAACCTGGGAGACCCTTTTTCTCCCTTCCACTGTGAGGAGAATGGCAAGACTCGTCCCTTGGATAACAATTCACCCGCCTGCTACATCAGGCAGTGCGCCCTAAAGGTAGGTTTTGCTTGGTGCGATTATCGCTCAACGATGATCTACCGTCAGTCATTCAAAGCAAAATAGCCCGGTTAAAAACAAGCAAACTGGTGCTCTAAAAATCATTTGATGATCATCGTTAATCCAAGAATGAGCATCGTTGAGCGGTAATCGCACTGAGCAAAACCTACCTTAAGACCAAAAACTCCTGTGACCTGGCGCCAACCAATCAGAGAGTACGTCGGTCAGCAAGACTCTCCCAGCCAATAAGAGGAGGACCCCAAGCTCTGCTGAAACGTCAAGGAATAAATCAACTTTGGACAGCTGTTGTATGATTTTCCTGCTATTATTATTATTATTATTATTATTATTATTATTATTATTATTATTATTATTATTATTATTATTATTATTATTATTCGATATACACAAATAAGTAGGAAATTCCAAGCTAAAGTGAGAAGAAGAAAGGTAATATGAAGATGAAAATAAGTTTTAAAACAACGAAGTTAAAATTTTTTATAAATGTCCATCGGTTTATTATGACCAATACATTTTTTATTCAAATGTCGAAATAGTTTTAAAAACAAAAGACAAGTTAAAGAATTGCAAGAGTAGTAAAGGAAAGCCAAATCACTTTTGTTATGTAAACAACTATATATTGTTTTATTGGGAAATCCGACGGCACAGTCGTGGTTATATATGTATTTTATTTGTAAATAAGTATCCTGGGGATTAACAGACGTAACAGTTATTAATGTAGCCATAGTGCCCTCTTAACTTCTCGAATTCTTCACACTTTTTGTATATGCTTGTCCAAATGTAAGAAATATGAAGTAAATTTGATGTCTAACAGTGGGAATCGAACCCATATCCCGAGTAATCAGAAATAGGTCACATTGCCGACATTACCACAAGGAGGATAAAAGTTTATCGCCGTTTATTCATACATATACTGGCGAACTCAGATATGTTTATTAGAGCTGGAATAGACCCATCTTCACCATCGTAGACAAGAGGGCAATCGTTTTTATTGCTTCTCGGATAAAAGTCAGTTGCCACTTTCGACAGGCATATGTATGTCTAAATGGCAATAGACTTTTATCCCCCTCATGGTCATGTCAACGTGACTGCTTTCTGGTTACTCAGGATATGGGCTAATTCCCGCTACCGGACATCGGAACTACTTCATATTTTCTTGCATTGGGATCTAAGGCTTTGTAGTGACAAGCGTATCCAAAAAGTGTCACGAATTCGAGAAGTTAAGAGGGCATTATGGTTATTACAATCACATATGTATCTGGTAAAAAGTGGCCAGTAGATATATATATATATATATATATATATATATATATATATATATATATATATATATATATATATATATATGTGTGTGTGTGTGTGTGTGTGTGTGTGTGTGTGTGTGTGTGTGTTTGTGTGTGTGGTGTTTGTATGTGTGTGTGTGTGTGTGTGTGTGTGTGTGTGTAATGAGTACGTGCTGAGGAATGGGCAGGCACCTGATGACGGGATCACAACTAAGACGCTGCAGAATGGCACTGGAAATGTAATTAAGAGGCTGGTGAAGTGCAATGTGTGTCTGGATTAGATAAAGGTTCAGCTGGAAGGGTGAGAGGAATAATTGTTCCCAACAGTTCCCGTAAAGGTGACTGAAGTGAATGTAAGAATTCAAGTCTCATAACATGACTTAAAACACTGGGTAAGATATATTATTGAATTTTGATTGATAAGGAAAGAGGTTTAGTTAAAGAATAGGTTTTGTGTTTCACGTTTTTGTTGTGAGACAGTTTTAGGAACAATTTTAGAGCAAAGGAAAAAGTTTAATATGGTATGCATAGACTTAGAAAAAGATAGTGATGCAATAGAAAGCGTTTTGATATTTTATTAGCGTAGAAATTTTTATGGTGAAAACAAAGTTTTTGTAAGAGTATGTAAACAGAAAACTTCATGGTTACATTTGTATGGTCATTCAGTATCTTCATGGATACAGCGAAAACTGAAAAAAAGGATGGTTCCGTAGAGTGGGTAGTGCCGCCAGTGAACCTCACTTGATGCACTGTAGGCATTACTTCAGGTTATTTGCAGCGTCCTTTCGACCCCTATCTGTAACCCCTTTCATTCTTCTTACTATACCTCCTCCGTGCATTTTCTGTTTCTTCCATCTTACTTTCCACCCTTTCCTAACAAGTGTCTTTACATTATTTTCAATGCTAAATGACCTCATGGTCCCAGAAGTTGGCCCTTGACTTAAATTTTATATTCCAATTCTAATAAAAAAAAAAAAGGATGGGAGATGAAGCTGAAAAGTCGTAGCGTAAGAAATAAGGTCACTAATGGAGTGTGGAGTGGCTGATGTTAGTAGATGATTCAGCATTGACGAGACCATTGGAGAAGAACTGCATAGATCAATAAATGTAGTGTTGACTAGAAACACGTGAAAGGGAATTACATAGGTTAGTAAAAGAGTTTAAATTTTTTTTATGTGGATTAAGTCGAAAGTGCAAGCCTAGAAGAAAAGGGTATGGTAAAGAGGGAATGATGAAAGAAATCACATACACATATATAAGTGTTTATGTTGCACACACATATATAGATAGATAGATAGACATATACATACACACACACACACACACACACACACACACATATATATATATATATATATATATATATATATATATATATATATATATATATATATATATATATATATATACTGTATATGTGAGTTTGTGTGTGTGTATGTGTAGACAATCCAAAAATGGTAGGCATCCATCCTTTTCCATTTCCATAGTGTATTTAATTGATGGTGCTAATTGATTTAACTTGTCAAAACAGTTATTTACATTTTCGTCCCTTGGCCATATTCAAATCATATCGTCAACACACCTGAACCATAGTACATTGCGTGGAATGATTTTGTTCAATATTTTCCTTTCAAAAAAATTCATATACATCGCCGTACTGAAGTTTAGTGAGTAAAATTTCCTATTGAAATAAAATTTACAATCTTTTACACATAATTTAATCAGTTCAATTAGTGTTCTTGGAAAATGGTATATCCAGCTGTCCGTTCTCTAATAATTCCGATAAAAATTCCTGCAGATCGTCAGTAGGTACCTTTGTGAAAATTGATACCATATCAAAATATTTTTGACATGAAATTATTATTATTATTATTATTATTATTATTATTATTATTATTATTATTATTATTATTATTATTCGGTAAATGAACCCTGTTCACACGTAACAAGCCCACGGGGGCCATAGACTTGAGGTTCCAGCTTCCACAGACTGTGGTGTTCATTTGAAAAATAGTAACAGAAGTTATCAGAAAAGAAAAAAATGGATAAACAAATTAAAAAATAGATAGATCAGTTTTTATCTATCTATCTAACTAAATTATTAAACAAATTAATAAGTAGATAGATAAATTTTTATCTATCTATCTAACTAAATTATTAAAATACAAAGAGAAATGCTTTAGGGTAGTAATGCACGGCATCTTCGCTTGAACTTTTGAAGTTCCAATTGCACAGCATCCTCAGGGACACTGTTTCACAGTCCAACGGGTATAAGGAATAGAGAACCTCGGGAACTGAGCATTTCAACAGCGAGGCACACATTTAGTATATATTGGTACTGCTGTTCAGTAAATCTGGTCTTTCTTGGCAGGAAAGGGGATCAGGGACCAATTGTGAATGTGAAAGATTGCTATTAAAATACAACTTATGAAAAAGTGATAAACAAAGACCATCCGTCGATTGTCCCAGTCATAACTGCTAATATTAGGAAACAGAAACCTACCACCACGAACAACTCTATGTAAAAGAGATGAATCTCTGGCAGAAGCAGACATCCACACCGGAGAATAGTATTCTAGTAAAGGTTGCATTGATTTTATCACTGTTATAAATATATGTGGCCTCACGAACAATTAATTTTAGTTCGGCATTTGCTGAAACTTTCATTAGACGTCTATCAAAAGTAAGGTGTGAGTCAAAAGTTACTCCTAGAATTTGTTAAAGCAGAGCCCCATCCACCTGAAGGGGACGATGGGGTGGAAAATCAGTACGAGATCTGCTAATCAACAGTGTTTTTGTTTTACTGGAGTTCAGCCACCGACTACACCATTTACTGATCCGGTCCATGTCCCGATTGAGACTGAGGGCAGCTTCATTTCTCATAAGAGGTATTGCATCATCGGCATACTGAACAATCTTGTTTTCCAGGCCAACCACCATATCGCTTGTATACACCAAAAATAATAGTGGACCAAGAACACTACCATGCGGAACTCCGGACACAATAGCTTTTGATTCGCTAAAGATTCCATCAGTAGCAACCTGCTGCTGTCTACCTATAAGGAAATCTTGTAGTAATCCTAAAACTTATCCATCTACTACAAGATTATGAAGTTTATAAATAAGTGCCTTTTGATTTACTAAATCGAAAGCAGTTCTAAAATCTGTTTAAATTACTCTACACTCAAGACCCTTATCAAAGTTCTCTAGCAAATGCATGTCAAATCAAAAAGAGCATTGCAGGTACCTAACTGCTTCCTGTATGCATTTTGACTACCAGCTAACAATCCTTTGGATTCCACATATTTGTATAGTGGCTTAAAAACAAGTTTTTCTGCAACTTTGGAGAGCACAGAGAGAAAAGAAGTTGGCCCGTGGACAAAATCATTCCACGCAGTGTAGTATGGGTCAGGTATGTTGACGATATAATTTGTATATGGCCAGGGAGCAAAAATGTAAATTGTATTTTTGACAAGTTAAATCAATTAGTACCATAAATTAAATTCATTATGGAAATGGAAGAGTATGGGTGCCTACCCTTTTTGGATTGTTTAATATATAGAACTAGTAATGTGTTTAAATACACTTTTACAGAAAACTTTCTGTTAATTCTTCCCATGTGCATTTGTATTCTGGTCAAAGCAATAAAGTTAAGAAATCAGTGTTCACATGTATGTTTTTAAGAGCATTACATATATGCAGCCCTGAATGTATGGATGATGAAATAGATAAGATAGGAATGCAGGCAAGAAACTGAAATATCCTGAATGTATATATTAGATAGTGCATTAGAAGCGGAAAAAAGACTGTATCAAAGCAAAAAAGAACCCTATAACACAAAAATATTGCTTCTGCTGCAAAATAATAATGATATCAAAGATATAACCCATCTTCTTAAGAATTCTGGAGTTAAAGTCGCATTTAAGATCAATAAAACAATGAAACATGTACTTATAAAGAACGCTCCTGACAGTACTAACGGGTTTGCATATAGAATTCCCTGTAAGTTTTGTGACACCTTTTATATTGGTCTAACTGTTAAAGCACTGGAAAATAGAACAGAACAGCATGAAGAATGCGTAACATATGCACAGATAAAGAGTGGAATTTTTGTACATGTGAGAACATATTGTACAGTCAACTGGGCAAGCGCAATAAAGATAGGAATATCATAGAATCAAGCTTTATAAA
>JANJGK010000046.1:9102658-9112658 GCA_039081455.1 Macrobrachium rosenbergii | reverse complement strand
TCATCCGGTCACGTAACAGAGTGTCGTACTAATCGCAGTTCATTGCCAGTCCTTTACCTGTCTGGTTATCTTAGCCTCTCGAGAGCTGTTTTATACCCAACTACCCAACTATCTGTCGTCCTCTAACACGTCCAATTTCCCTTTAAGAGATCTTGATATCTTCCGCCTTAAGGTCGTTCTAGCTCCTACCGGGTCGTACTATCCGTTCTTATGGTGGTCGTCGATTCCCTAGCATGAGATCGATATAAGCTCCTAAGGGTCGTACTATTTCCCACACAAGTGTCAACAAATCGCAGCACTTTTATTTTTTCTCTTGCTAACATTTTCAGAGTAATATTATCCTCACTTCCAGCCGTGATATGACTGCAAAGTCGTCCCATTCTGAAACCTTAACACCTTCCTATCTACGTAAGGGGCATTCTTATTCCCTTCCTATTGGCCTTCTTATCCCAGCAATGTTGTTTCATTCTCTAATTCCTTTGGAAAACGATAAACAACGTAGTTACTACTTCACACAAATCTGGTCCCATCTTTCCTGTAAATTATTTATGATGACTAGTGAAAGACTGTCGACTTTTCTCTCTTTGATAGCCTCCACCGATGTTAATTAACGACGAATTCCGACAATAGATGAAGTCAATTGTCACTTTTCCGAACGGGGTTTACTGGCCATGGCTATTCTTTGGGGGATTTCAGGATGATTTGGTTTTTCTTTGGATGAAAGAGCATTTTTTTTTATTTCTTGCATCAAACTGGCCTTTAAGAAGATTTCTGTGTATTTGAATGCTAAACTGAAACCCAAAGAGAGAGAGAGAGAGAGAGAGAGAGAGAGAGAGAGAGAGAGAGAGAGAGAGAGAGAGAGAGAGAGAGAGAGAGATTTTGGTTTCTCTTAATGCATAATTGGGTTGAAGAGAGAGAGAGAGAGAGAGAGAGAGAGAGAGAGAGAGAGAGAGAGAGAGAGAGAGAGAGAGATTTTGGTTTCTCTTGATGCATAATTGGGTTGAAGAGAGAGAGAGAGAGAGAGAGAGAGAGAGAGAGAGAGAGAGAGAGAGAGAGAGAGAGAGAGAGAGAGAGAGATTTTGGTTTCTCTTGATGCATAATTGGGTTGAAGAGAGAGAGAGAGAGAGAGAGAGAGAGAGAGAGAGAGAGAGAGAGAGAGATTTGTGCGTCTTAATGCATAATTGGGTTTTAGAGAGAGAGAGAGAGAGAGAGTTTTGTGCATCTTAATGCATAATTGGGTTTTAGAGAGAGAGAGAGAGAGAGAGAGAGAGAGAGAGAGAGAGAGAGAGAGAGAGAGAGAGAGAGAGAGAGAGAGAGAGATTACTTGCGGTGTGGCAGACAGACCGACAAGAGAGATTTGAATATGTGAATGTTAAACTTACTGACCTCCAAAATGAGAAAGAGAGAGGGAAAGAGAGAGAGACTTTGCTTGTATTTTAGAAAAAGTTTTTCTAATATCTCTGGAAAGCCTGGAAACATCAAGAACGAAAGTGTCCTTGAAAAATATACAGGAAAATAAATCTATAGAATTGTTATCTACAATTGTGTAACCCCTTGAACAGGCTGGTGCTTCGATTAATTCCCAGTTCTTTTTTCTTGCTTTTTTCGGACCTGGCCTAGATATGCATATTGCATTACAGTTCTTTTATCCTTTGCATTCAGTAATATTGGAAACGAAGAAAGACAAAACCATGAATAAAGGGATATCGAAGTAATGGAAGAACGTAGTAAAGAGAAAGTGTGATGAAAGCAAGTAGAAACGTGGATAAGAAATGGCTGTGCAGTAATTATGCAAAGGATATAGCACTGTCTTTAATTCATATTGCTGCTCAGGCATGTATATTTTCATATGTCTGTTAATGTATACATTTGTTTTTATCTTTGTCTTTATCTTTGATTCACACATGAGCTCATTAATAATAATAATAATAATAATAATAATAATAATAATAATAATAATAATAATAATAATAATAATAATAATAATAATAATAATAATAATAATAACAATAATAATTAAAAAATACTCATAGTAGCATGAGTCTGAAAATGGAGAAGGAAATCCACAGTTATGTATATGTACATATATTTAAAGATAAATCAATATAAATAGCTTTCGGGAACTTGCTCGGTTCCCCTTTTTGAAAAGGGGAACTGAACGAGTTCCCAAAAGCTCTCTATACCTGTTTATCTTTAAATGTATGTACATATACATAACTGTGGATTTGCTTCTCCAATAATAATAATAATAATAATAATAATAATAATAATAATAATAATAATAATAATAATATACATAACTGTGGATTTGCTTCTCCAATAATAATAATAATAATAATAATAATAATAATAATAATAATAATAATAATAATAATAATAATAATAATAATGAGGAAGAATTTAGGAAGAAACAAGGATGTTAGAAAACAGATGCTTGATGTTCTCGAGCCCTCAGGAGGAGGGTGACCATTGCACCCAGAGGAACTGTGCCATTAGGTCTCCTCCTCGGCTTCGTTCTCGAAAACGTCTTCCTTGAAAGAGAGCCAATGTGTTTCTTTGGCTCTGTCCAGAAGAGACCCGTCTTGAGCGGCTGAATTAGCCTTAACGAAGGAGAAGACACTTGACGAACATTATTGACTCTAAAATACGGTGTTTGTTAAAGAGAATTGTTTTCAGGGTGTTAGGCAAAAGGGGCGCGGTTGCCTTATGCAGGGTGATAAAAAAGGAACTTTGGCGAATAGACGTCCCTAATCTGTGATTCTTGTTTTCCGCACATAGAGGTGTCTGATTTCGACTAAGCTTGTTTAAGAAGGTGACGTACTTTTTGGCCTGATCTCCAAATGTATTCTTCCTACTCGGCCATCTTGAAGCATTAGCGATACCAAACTTGTGCGTAGTTGGACGTCTTAAAAGTCATGAGTCTACCTAATTGCTTGATTAACTGAATATTTTGAAGTATGAAGTTTTACGTAACGCATTTCAAGTTTTAACTTTTAAAATGGCTATCTTGAAGCACTAATTACCTACTTGATGCAAGGGTATCTCTGGTTGACTATAAAAAAAAAAAAAAAAGATTCCGAATAAATTATTATCGACCAGCCATGCTGGAAAGTTTCGTAAGTAAAAAATTACATTTAATTTGCGGACTTGACAACTCTTAGAGCAGATTCCTCTTCCAAACATTACTTGAACGGCAGCTCCCCAGAGCTTTCTTAATTGCAGCTAATCCTCATTTTTCTACCCCATTCTTTTTGCTTGCTTTCTTCGGACCACGGTTATATATGCACAGTGCATTACAGTTCATGTTCCCTTTGCATCCAGTAATTTCGGTAAGCAGTGAAAGAAAGGCCACGAGTAAAGAGTAATAAAAGTAAAGGCAAAATTAAAGAAATAAAGAGAAAACGTTATTAAGGCAAATAGAAGCTGTATAAAGACTGCAGTGCAATAATTATGTTACTACTCCAATTTGTATATTTTTGTTTATTAATATATATTTTTTTAATCTTTGTTTTTCTCTTTAATTCACACATGAGCTCACTATGTTGTGAGGGTCTTTTAAGCCTTTTCATTGATAATAATAATAATAATAATAATAATAATAATAATAATAATAATGAGGAAGAAATTAGGAAGAAACAAGGACAGGATGTTAGGAAATGGAAGTCAAAGCGTCATTTGTTTTTCCCGACGCTCGATGTTGCCGAGTTCTCAGGAGAAGGCTGACCATTGCACCCAGAGGAACCGTTCCATTAGGTCTTCTCCTCGACTTCGTTCTCGAAAACGCTCTTCCTTTAAAGAGGGCCAATTTGTTTCTCGGACCCTGTCCAGAAGAGGCCCGTCTTGAGCTGCTGAATTAGCCTTAACGAAGAAGAAAACACTGAAAGAACATTATTTACTTGAAGGCGATGTTTGTTTTAAGGGGATTTTTTTTAGGGCGTTAGAGAAAAGGAACTTGGTTAGGCTTATCTAGGATAATAAACTGAGGCACTCGAGCGAACGGACGTTCCTAATCTATGTTTTTACCTTTTTGTTACATAAGGGTATTCTGTTCTGATAAAGCTTGCTTAAGAGCGTAATGCCATTTCTGGCCTGATCCCCTAAATATTTTATTAATTCACCCATCTTAAAGCATTATAGCATTACCAAGCTCGTGTGCAATAGGTCATCGTAAAGTACTGATTCTACCGAAGGTTTATTCAGTTGCATATTTTGGAGTATCATCTTTCATGTAACTCATACTGAAGTTTGAACTTTAAATGTAGCTTCTTACTCGACTATCCTAAAGCACTAACTACCTAATAAGTGATTGGTCGGCTGCCTCGGAGCGATTGAACCACACTGAACTCAGGCATCAGTCTACCAAAGGTATCTACTTGGCTGTCCCGGGAAAAACAAGATCCTGAACAAAATGGTAACAGTCGTAAAAAATGGACACAGTTTACAGAATTTTTAACTCAGATGGCAAGGTCCTGTTACATTCCTCAATTTAACAGTAGCTCGCCATGACCTTTTGGTTGTGTGAAACCCGCTTCACTTTGTCGCCCGTGTTGGAAGCTCCGAGCTTCGATATGCCACAGATATTTTATCGACTTCACAATCCTGATTACTCTTTCATTTCCAGAGTGTGGAATTTTCTGCCGCCCGGCCTTTGAATCGTTCATATTTGAAGGGTAGCTTTGTCATCACTTTAAGGTAGAAACTGCTTAAAACAGTTAATATATAATTTTACGCAGCCAAGATTGTTTTGGGTTGTTATTCCAGGCTCCTTATTTTACCATGAAAAAAATCTTTTGTCATCCTGACTGTTTTTTTCAAGGACTCGTGAACTATAAAGACAGGATTAAGCCTCCGTAGTAATAAAAATGTTTATATTGCCTCCGATCATTATTATTTGTGTGGTTTTTTTTTATTTCTAATTTATTTAGTTGTAGGACACGAATGTTTTTCTCTTTCATCATTTAGCTAATATGTAGCTAAATGGGAAGAATATGTAGCTTATGTGGCTACATATTCTTCCTATGAACTGGATATGTCATAGCATGTTTGTTGCTATTTACGTATGGTGCCTGAGTTGTTTTAACGTGCCATTTGGATATTTGTTGACGTTTGTTTGATTTTTGTCTTATTTATTGACTTTCTCGTATGTCGTAACTAATAAGCTTTCTCGATTACTTGAGGGATTTCTTATTTGGTCACGAAAAGTTAGGCTCGCTCGTTCATAAAAATAATGATCAATATTTTTATTTTTCTACAAGCCAAAATAAGCCACTACATAACGAAACCACGAAAAGATAAAATATAAGGATTTAACACAGTGTTACTGTAACAGCATAACTACCGCTCTCACCTTTCGAATTCTTAAAAAAAAAAAAAGTCCAGGAAAAAGAAAAAGTGAAAAAATGCATCTTAATTCACCACGTCGTTCGTTTTCATCCGTCTCTGTGTATGGATTATACTTACGGATGCTCTAATCGGATGAAGTCGTTTTGTATAGCATTTTATAACCTTTTCCAAAGGAGATTTCTCCTTTGGGTCCGGCTTGTCAGTGCCTGGTATTCTGCGGAGAGTTAGTGGCGTTATTCAAAAGTGCTCTTTATGTCGGCCTTGAACAGGAACTAAATTCGTCTTTATATCGTTGCCTTTTTATCTGGCTTATGGAGATAAAGTTATTAAGTCACACCTGGCCCTTTGTCGCTCTGGAGATGCGTGTTTGAAGTTATGTATGTGTGTGTGTGTGTGTATGGATATGTATGCGGTACAACCTCTTGTGCGTATAAAGATCCACACACACACGTAATAGGCGTTACCCTAAGTAATATCCTGGAATCTGCGTTAATTTTTTGTGCGAAAGACCAAATTCGAATCTAATGAAGGTCTGTTTTCCATTGGTCCTTCCTTAGCTTCTTTTCTAAAACCGATTTATCTTGGATAATTAAAAATAAATTGACCTACGAGGGAACGCGTGTCTGGTATAAATGAAGGTGTCAGTGCCACGAAAATTTTCAGTTTTTCTTTTCGAGATTTATATATATATATATATATATATATATATATATATATATATATATATATATATATATATATATATATATATATATATATATATATATGAATATATATATATATATATATATATATATATATATATATATATATATATATATATATATATATATATATATACTGTGTATATATATATATATATATATATATATATATATATATATATATATATATATATATATATATATATATATATATATATATATATATATATATATATATATATGTATGCACATATGTACATATATGCATATGTTTTCTCATTATAGACGGCTTTCGCCGTCTTGAGTCAATGGCTTCTTTTTCTCATTATTATTATTATTATTATTATTATTATTATTATTATTATTATTATTATTATTATTAAAAAGGATGGCTATATTATGGGAATTTATCTTATACAGTGTCTTTTCTATTTTCCGTATGATTCGCTTTTCGGGCTCAGCGATGTTAGTCAGCAACTGGCCGATATTCATATTGGAAAAGGATAGTGTGTGGAATGCGGGAAGCCTTTTATTGAAATATCCAATCAGAAGTCCTTCGTCGTCTGGATTCAGGTTCTATTTCAGGTACCGTCAGATCTTTAACCACTTCCAGAGGATGACCAACGAGCTGGTCGAAACATGTCGACGGTACCTGAAATAGAACCTGAATCCAGATGACGAAGGACTTCTGATTGGATATTTCAATAAAAGACTTCCCGCATTCCACACACTATCCTTTTTCCAATATGAATATCGGCCAGTTGCTGACTAACATCGCTGAGCCCGAAAAGCGAATCATACGGAAAATAAAAAAGACACTGTATAAGATAAATTCGCATAATACAGCCATCCTTTTTAATAAGACCTGTTTAAAAGGGGGTCTACTCCCTTCATATATTATTATTATTATTATTATTATTATTATTATTATTATTATACTCTCAAAAATGACGTTAATATACTAAGAGAGTTTTGGAGCCCAGGAGTCCTGACATTGTGTATGTCCAAATGCCCAGTTGAAGTTTACTTTATTCTGCATGCTTGTAATTAAGCCAGTAGTTAGGGGCTGGCCTTGAGCTGGACAACTGCAACCTAAACCTAGATTTGAATTCCCTTAGACTCGATGTTACAGAGACAAAAATACACGGATACATGTTGCGTTAGCTGGTCCGCTTGTACAGTGGTTAGTGTTGTGGCATGCCGCTCATATGTCGCGGGTTCGCGTCTTCCCCAGGGCGATGAAAAATCACTGGTTCTGTATCATGATCAGTTATTGATGCAGTGTCGGGTCTGCAGTGGGAGGCTGAAACCAACATTCTCTGGAAGCTTGAATTTCAAGTCAGTGGCC
The DNA here is from genome assembly GCA_039081455.1 of Macrobrachium rosenbergii. NCBI lineage: Eukaryota > Metazoa > Arthropoda > Malacostraca > Decapoda > Palaemonidae > Macrobrachium > Macrobrachium rosenbergii. Next base: position 9,105,263 of record JANJGK010000046.1, on the reverse strand, counting down.
CCTGTGTGCTTGTTCCATGTGAATAAGTTTAATCTACTGAAATAATATTACTATTATTACTGATACTATTACTGTTATTATTATTATTATTGCACATTGCATAACGTCTGGATACCCTCAACTTTGGATACAGTATGGACTGTAGTCTGTTTAGAATTTTTCTTAGGTGATATTCACAATAGATACTATAACCAACGGTAGACGCTGAGCGTGAGTCTCGACCACTCACGATTACCTCCAGCGGTATCGGATTTGGTTAGTTACCGTCAGCTTGAAATAAAAAATAAAATTAACCACTTAAATGAAGCAGATTGTATTGATGATATGAAATATCAAATGAAACTGATGAACTCTTGGGAGCGATAAAACTCTCATATTGCTAAAACTACAATTTGGATTTGCATCCGGATAAACATTTGGATCAATTTCAAAATCTACAAACTTCTCCTTGTCTCAAACCGTAGTTCACCTCCACGACATTTCAGTGAATTCCATCTTTATATAAAATATTTGGTCACTAATGCGGAGAAAATAAATAAATAGATAAATAAGTAAATAAATAAATAAGAAAATAAAAATCTAGAACCGGAATTTGGACAGAGATCAGTGTTAAGTCCCAAGCACAACTTCTTAGACTCTTGACCAAAGAATTCACAAAACGTCATTGGAATTCATTTACAATATTCTAAAGCATCTTGTAGCCGTACAAACAAACAGACAAACAAGCACACAGGTGAATAGGTGACTACCGTGCAGTTTCATTGTAATAATGACGTCAAACTATCTGAAGCGGAACACCAGTTCTAGACTGTTAGCGACATGTACAAAACAAAAGTGAATTAAATAAACCCCTGGACAGGTTAATTGGGTCACAGATGCGGTGAACGGCATTTGCGGTAATGAGCTGTGCAAATTCGATTCAATAAGCGCTTTGTGGAATGATAACATGCAACAATAGAGAAATGACCTCAATTTACATGAATACTTTACACGCGCTAACGCATTCATTATGTGTGCCTTGTTTGTTTAGTCTTTTTATCTTGTTTGATAGATTCTTTACTCTTTTTTATGGGGAGTAAATCGTGACGTTTGGTACGTTTAATAATAATAATAATAATAATAATAATAATAATAATAATAATAATAATAATAATAATAATAATAATAATAATAATAATGTGAGGAATAAAGGACCTCTGGAACTGAACAGTTCTACAGCGATGCACATTTATTGCAAATTGGTGGTGCTTCTGTTCAGCAAATCTGGTTGCTTTCGGCAGGAAAAGGGGAACAGGAATCAATTGTGAATGTGAAAGATCTCTGTCAAAATACAACTTACGAAAAACTGACAAAAAAGAGACCATTCGTCGATGGTCCAAGTCATATCTGCTAATATTGGGAAAGAGAAACATACCACCGCGAGCATCTCTATCTAAAAGAGAGAAATCGCCGTCAGAAGCAGACATCCGTACCGGAGAATACTATTCTAGTAAAGGAAGGACAAATGGCCTTAAGCAGGTTGCATTGATTTTATCACTGTTATACATATATGAGGCCTTTCGTACATTGCATAACTTTCGTGCAGCATTTGCTGACACTTTCATTAGATGTTTATCAAAAGTAAGGTGCGAGTCAAAAGTTACGCCTAGAATAGTTAAAGCCTCCGACTTATTCAGCAGAGTCCCATTAACCGAAGGGGAGGGTGGGGTGTAAAATCTGTATGAGATCTATTAATCAACAGTGTTTCTGTTATACTGGAGTTCAGTCTCGTACCCCACGGACTATACCATTCACTAATCTGCTCCATGTCACGACTGAGACTGAGGGCAACTTCATTTCTCATAAGTAGAGACTTCACTACACCCACAAGTGTTGCAACATTGGCATACTGAACAATCTTGTTTCCCAGGCCAACAACTATATCACTTGTATACATTAAAAAGAGCAGTGGACCAAGATTACTACCCCTGTGATACTCCAGACATAATAGGTCTTGGTTCGATAAAGATCCCATCAACAGCAACTCGTTGGTATCTACCTGTAAGGTAATCTTGAAGTAAACCTAAAACATCCACCCACTCCAAGATTCTGAAGTTTATATATAAGTACCTTGTGATTTACTAAATCGAAAGCTGCAATAAAATCTATTTGAATTGCTCTGCACTCAAAACCTTATAAAGATTCTTTTGCAAATGGCATGACAAGTCTAAAATAATAATACTAATTATAAAAATAACCGTGAAAGAAATCTATCAGCCGTGATAAACTAAATAGAATCAAAATTTCTTTTCAAAAGACCAAAAGAAACTGAACTCCGTTGGTGGACTTTTGAAAAATTCATTCGTCATTTATTAAGTTTACCAAAAACACTCACAAATTGAATTTGAATTCTGGAAAGTCAGATTAATAGACGTTATATCTTTAAAATATCGGGCATGACTGTTGGATTAATGTATGGTATCAGAATTTAAGCTCTGCCATGAGTGTAAGGTCGATATAATATGACATCATGATTAAAAGATCTACTGTGAGTGTTGGGTTAATCCGTGATAACAGTATCAAAGACTCTGGCCTGAGTGTCGGGTTAGTCCACAGCATCATCATT
>JANJGK010000046.1:9090158-9100158 GCA_039081455.1 Macrobrachium rosenbergii | reverse complement strand
TATATATATATATATATATATATATATATATATATATATATATATATATATATATATATATATATATATATATATATATTTTTTTTTTTTTTTTTTTTTTTTTTTTTTTTTCTTACTCACAGTCGGGAGCGAGCCCCGGTCTTTCAAGTGAGAGTCCAGGGATTAGCAATTCCTTCACCATGTCATAAAGTTGGAACCTGAGTACTACATACATGAGGTTTTTCCCGGGAAAAATCTCAGGCACGTAGTACTTAGGTTCCAGCTTCTTTATGACTTGTTTGGAGGGGTTGCTAATGCCCTGGACTCTCACTTGTAAAACCGGGGTTCGCTCCCTATGTAAGTCAGAAATTTATTTCTGTGAAACATGTTCTTATGTGTTCAGTTCAGAATGTGTGTGTATATATATATACTGTATATAAATTATATAAATATTTATATATATATATATATATATATATATATATATATATATATATATATATATATATATATATATATGTGTGTGTGTGTGTGTGTGTGTGTGTGTGTGTGAGTGTGTTGTGTGTGTGTATGTGTTAATGGTCCAAATAGCTCTCTGGTCACCAACTTGGATACCCTCCTCAATTGTCTCTGTTGACCTAAGCAAAGAATTGGGTATTTTGGTTTTCTTTAGGATTATTAAAGGTCTTTTTTCTGCACCCTCTTCAACTTGGTGGTTTCAAAGAGAAATTTAAAGTTGTGATGATGATTTGCTGAGTGTTTTTTTCTTCTTTCACTCCCATCTATTCTCAGAGGATTAAGAAATATTGTGAAAAGTGGAAGAATTGGACGAATAAATGTTATTTTTTATCCTAATGACTGAGATGTTTGGTCCAGTTGGCTCCTTGACTTGGGCTGGCTTTATTAGACATTTTTACCGATTGTCGTAAGTTTTAATGTCATTGATTTTTATTTTTATCGCTTTTTTTTTCCATGCTCTTTGATAAAAGAGGTACAATTAGATTCATGCCTGAGATCTACACATAGCCCAGTCATTCATGAATTCCCGTTTTAATTCCAAGCAAACTGTACACGATTCAGACATCTAATTTCTTGTTGTTCTTTCCTTGGCTCTCACTGGCTGGCACATCTTGTCCGTTCAGAAAGATACCTGTCCTTTTCGAGGTTAGATTAGATAGCATTTATGATACTAACTTTCTGTCAACCGACATGAGATATTGTTATATTTATGATTTAAAATGCGGTTTTCGAGTGCTTTCCCAGATTGCCCTATGCAAAAAAGTACCGCACTTGCATGGTATCTTATAAATGACTCCTTCATTGCTTTCCGGACTGTTACGAAATAGATTTTACCAATGGTGCTAGGATATGAAAAAGTTGTGCATAAACCAAGTAACCTTAGTGCGGTAGTTTTTATATAGGACAATCCATCTCTCTTTTTTTATTATTTTTTCATTACTGGTAATGTGTTACTAGCTCTCTCTCTCTCTCTCTCTCTCTCTCTCTCTCTCTCTCTCTCTCTCTCTCTCTCTCTCTCTCTCTCTCTCTCTCTCTCTGATCTGCATAATTGTGTACACACTCCTTTATCTTTCTGATTTCCCTGACTCCTGTAATCTTGTATCCATAAAGCAGTTTCTTGCGGATGAAGTTGCAAGCCTGTTGTCCATCTAAATCGCTGAGACGCACTATAGTCTTTGACAAATACATAGCTAATTCGTTGCTTGGGCCAACAGAGGCAAAGATCATTATAAGGGAAATCGCCCATGGTGCTTCATCCTTGCCAGAGATTCTTTCTCATGTCCTCTCACTAGTGAAGTAAGTGTCTTAGTCACTAAAACATCAGCATACATATATATGTGTGTATATGTATATATATATATATATATATATATATATATATATATATATACATACGCAAATACTAAGCAACAAATTTCGCTTAATATCCAGTTGACTATACTTCGGAAATAACCTAGACCCACGGAAATTATAATTGACAAGCGTTTCGTTACTTGTGTGATTCGAACCGCTGTCTTATTTCTGGTGATAGAAATTCATATCTCGCTATAATGTGGTTCGGATTCCACAGTAAGCTGTAGGTCCCGTTGCTAGGTAACCAATTGGTTCTTAGCCACGTAAAATAAATCTAATCCTTCGGGCCAGCCCTATTAGAGCTGTTCATCAGCTCAGTGGTCTGGTTAAACTAAGGTATACTTAACTTTTCTTGAGAATCGCCTATGTACCATGACTTTGACCCCTAAGCAGAGGTGAATATGAACATTGGTACGGCGTTTTTGACAAAATTTCATATTTATTTACATACACACAAATCTTAATACGTATATGGTGTCCATATGTCATGGTGCAATTTAAAATAATTGCAACTTCTTAACTATACTTGATAGAATCAATCTGTAAGAAGGATAAGAGAGCTTGATGCGTCTAGTTTTCCTGTTCTTTTGAAGTATTATTTATTATTTGTTTTATCAGATATTTTCCACAATTTCTGAAACTTAAAAATAACTCCGTTTTCAGAACTGCTGCTGACCCATGGCTTCACTAGAAGAGAAAGTAAACTGCGTTCTTTGGTTGGATGAGCTAAAATGTACTGTCACTGTCCTAAGAGGATTTACAACCCAGTACAATAAAGAAGCACCACACAGAAACTGCATAGCCAGGATGATGAAGAAACTTAAGGAAACAGGTTTTGTTACTGATAAACCACTGCCTGGTAGACCATGTGTTGATGGAGGAACTGTAGCGTCTGTAGAACAATCCTTTGAAAGAAGCCCGAGAAAGAGTCTAGGACGAGCGTCTTTGGAGATGAGGCTTGCAAAATCTACTGTGCTCAAGATTCTGCGGAAAAAACTTAAAGTGAAATCGAACAGGGTCCAAATGCATCAAATGTTGTTAGAAGAGGATTATCATACACGACATACTTTCTGACATAGGTTCAGTACTGAATATGCTCTTTTGAATGGCTGTGCAATTCCAGTATGTATGGTGCTTCTCTACTGTACTAGGTTGTAAACCTTTTTTGGACAGTGTCAGCACATTTTAGCCCAGCCAACCAAAGAACGCAGTTTACTATCTGTTGCAGTGAAGCCATAGGTCAACAGCAGCTCTGAAAAATAAGTAAATTTTAAGTTTCAGAAATTGTAAAAAATGTTTAATGAAACAGATAATAATTAAAACTTCAGAATAACGAAAAAACTAGACACGAAGCCTTCTTATCCTCTTTACAGATTAATTCCATCATGTATAGTTACGAAGCCACAAGTATTTTAAATTGCACCATGACATATGGACTCCCTATACATACATACATACATACATACATACATACATACATACATACATATATATATATATATATATATATATATATATATATATATATATATATATATATATTGAGAGATTTTTTCCTATTATGGGTATATATTATTTATTATTGAAAGGACTAATGTCAACAGGGTTTTTTTCTCCTTACTCCGTGAATGTTACCAACGTAAGAATCAGATATGATTTTCCATAAATAATCTGTATAAGCAATCTCCCTGAAACTCATCTCGGACAGATTGACGCCCGTTTCTCGGAGTGTGTGTGTGTGTGTGTGTGTGCAGCCATTCGGATGCTGGGATTCCTTGACATTCCTTGTGATGTCTTTGTAATTTATCTTAGGATGCCTACGTTGTCTTTGAAGTGAGGTATCCCTTGTCTCATCAATGGAGACCATTTCCACGGTAGAATGGGGTTTGATTACTGAGTCTCTCTCTCGAGAGAGTCTCGAGTGTAAAAGGCAAGGGATGGATTGTCGCGGGAGTGGAGGCTGTAATCGTGCAAGGAGGATTTGTGGTGATAGTATTAGTAGAAGCCGTAGTAGGTGTAGTAGAAATAGACTTTAGAGAACTGGTTGTACTATTTGTAGCATTTATGATTGTTTTCGAATCATTTCTAGCTTCAGATATTTTCTCTGGGAGCAGTTTGTGCCTTGATTAAGTAATCTAAATGCCTACTGCTGGGCTGTTCTCAGCATGAATGACCAACACTGGTTTGTCCCTTACTGTAACGTCTACCTCTTATTCGTTCTACCTGGATTCGTATTTCTAGGTATTGGCGGTAAACCTAGTTAAACTCATTTTGCTAACCGAAACTCTTTTGATACGATTCCTAACTTAGTACTTAAGAATATTTGTAAAATATTCAGGAATTGTGAAAGATGTTTAATGAAAAGTGAGTTGACTGAGGAAGACCTTTTCCAGATCATTTTCTCGTAACTGATTCATTGAAAGGGTCTGATAAAATGAGAGAGTTGCCCGGGGGGTTTTGAACTAAAATATTAATTGGACATATCATCAGGAATGAGAGACCTTTTCCAGAGATTTTTAAGGTAAGAGACCAATTGGAAAAATGCAACTGGGAAATAAAAATTCCTTTAGAATTTAGTACTTTTCCAGATTTTCTCTTCGGGAGCGTGACAGCGTAACTGGAGAAAGTGTTTTCCAGGATTTTCTCAGTGGGAGACCAATTGAGAGGGCAACTGGCCTGTAAGCCTTTTCCCAAACATGCTCCTTACGAGACTAACTGGCCAGTTGGAAAAGAAGTTGGCAAAAGAGACATTCTCTTAAGAGAATCCCTTCTTTCATATTTTTCCCGATTGGTAAACTGTAAGAAAAAGCAATAGGGGCAGATGTTGGGATCCGTGTGCAAGTCTACGAGATCAAAAGACTTTATATTTATTGATCCTTTCTTTTTACTTTCAGTTTTTCGAAAATTGAGCGACTATTTACTTTCGAAGGCCGTGTGGGTAGATTATTATTTTTTCCCGGAACACATCAGAGTACTCTCGGGAATAGTAAGTAGTTGGTAGACTGAAGATCAAAGAGGCGTTCCATATCCATTTTATTAGGAATATTACTCTTCCTCCTCTTCTCTCTCTCTCTCTCTCTCTCTCTCTCTCTCTCTCTCTCTCTCTCTCTCTCTCTCTCTCTGTCTTAATGATCTTATGTTTACTTCGTTTCTTTCTCTGATGTATACACAAACACGTACACTTAGCTACGTCATAAATAAAAACACAAAAGATCGAGAAGAGACTTAAGTTGTCCACGGAAACCGAGGTAGTAGGAATGAAAGGATTGTTGAACCAATTCTCCTATATGGAAGTGAAATGTGGATGTTGAATATGAATGGCGGTAAAAGGGTTGAAGTTGTCAAGGTGAATTACTGATGTAGTATATCCCACATAAGAAGAATCAATAGTGTGAGACTTGTAGAAATCCATAGAATTGGTAAAAGGTTCATGCAGGTAAAAGAATGGAACTCCTTTCCTCTCTCTTTGTTTCTTGAATTATTTAACCTGCTTTCTTTTGGAGAGCCAGGTCAACCTCGGTGTCTTCATCGCAAAGTAAATTACCATTGATTTTATCGACTTTATTTTTTTTCTTAAAATGTCACCGATGTTATTCACTGAATTTAAAATGGAGAGGCCGGCACGGGCATAAATGGTTTCTTTTCTCTTCGATGATGACAAACTAGCCCTTAAAAGTTACTCGAAAACAGGGAAAAGGCTAAATAATATTTACATTCTTCGGTAGTTAATATATTATGTTTTAAGTGGCCCGCAGACACTATTTTGCCTACGATATTTTATTTTTCTTCTTTCCTAAATAATTATGGCATGATCTTCTTGGATATGAGTGAGTCTGAATCCTTTCTTCCTTCCAAAATTTTATATCTAATTTTCCCATCACGAAACTCTGCTTCAGGCTAAATGATTATCCCACTTCAGGCTGAGTGAAATTCATTAATGTCAGATTGCCCGTTAGCAGACCTTGTGGTGATAATTTCCTTTAACGCTAAAATTTTGGCTCGGGCTGGAACTTCAGATTACGTAAGAAGCAGTAAATATGTATTCTTGGTAACTAGTCCCAAAATGGAAACAGCTCATCTGCGCAATTAAAGTTAGATAATAGGGATTCACAGGGTTGTTGATATGTATATGTATATATATATATATATATATATATATATATATATATATATATATATATATATATATATATATATATATATATACTATATGTATAAATATATATGCGTGTGCATTTTAGTATTTTTTCCGTTATAATCATATCTAATTAAAGTACTTATTTCAATACACGTGCGATGGGCAAATAGTAGTGCTTCAGTACTGAATCCGGACAACTTAAAGAGCATGTTCAATTCCGATATACGTTAGCGTAATATAAATAATGTAACGCCATTTATGCAAACATTTGCCCAAGCACAGTCGCGCCCTGAGTTAATCTTAGCCACGGGCCTTCCTTTGTTCTGATTTAGGTATAAGATAATATAGGGTAGTTTCTGCAATCACCGAGTGCCTTTCCTTATCTGGTTGATAAAAATTTATTATACGGCTTCTTGCAAAGTTAGTGCTTGTTGGTGCCTTTTGATTGCTATGAATAGTAACAGGCTGAAGGGGCATGATGTCAGTAAGCATGCTTAGTATGCATACACCTTATGTATTTATCTGTATGTTTAATTTCAAGGCGTACACAGGCTGTGTAATGATAGTTGTATGAGGATTTTTACATTCAGTCTGTTGTCCCTCTGTCTCTCTGTTTGACGCGAGTCAGCACATAATTGTACTCTCTCTCTCTCTCTCTCTCTCTCTCTCTCTCTCTCTCTCTCTCTCTCTCTCTCTCTCTCTCTCTCTCTCTCTCTCTCTCAGGCATTCACAGACATCCGTCTGTTGCCTTTGGGGGGAGAAATATATTTGTCCAGCTATTCAACCCTCGTAAGCCGATTACCCTTAAGCTGATGACCGCTAGTTTCTTCGGTCTCTCTTTCGCTCGCCTCCTTTTGCACAAAGCCTGTGATGGTTTTTTTTTTTTATACTCTCCTTTTTTTATTATTCCTGGATCTTTTAACCCCTTCGTGCGCTCTTCTTCTTGTTACATCCGTTTGATCTATTGGTAGAATGGAAGAAGCAGAGTCACCCTTATTCAAGGGGAAGTTGGTCGTCATTCCAGCATAAAAGTGCAGGGGTTTATCTAAGCCTGTGAGGCTTCTCATCTCCGAGCTGTTAAAAAAGAGAGATTAAAAACAGCGTTATCGTTCTTTTGTTAAACTTTGGTGGTCCTGTCACGGCCCGTGTAAAGGTGACCAAATGCACGAATGTCTGGGCTTTTTTAGTACGAGATTAGTAGGAAAGGGCAGCTAGTAGGAAAGGGCGGATGACATCTGTTGGGAACTTCGACCAATTAGAAAGGAAATTGAAACGAGTTCTTTTCTACACGTTTTCCAGGTGCTGATCACTGGAAAGGGCAATAAGTAAGGGAGACATTTTCCAGTTGTAGAACAGTCAGAAAGTGCAACTAGAAAGAATTCTTTTTTTAGATCTATTCCAGTAGTTGACTAAATCAGTTGGAAAAGGCAGATCTTTCCCAGTATTTGAATACCGGAAAAGTATAACTGGAAAGTGATACCTTTTGCCGACCATTTCCAAAAGCCGACTAATTGAAGATAGGGCTTTATCAAACCGTCTTCATTAGTTTTCCATTAAAAGGAAAACTGTAAAGAAACACTTTTTTATGCCTTTTCCAGTTTTTGGCTAATTGCAAAGGAAAACCTTTTCTAGACCTTTTTCAGGTGTTGACCAAGTGGAAAGGACAATTGGAAAAAAGGGCATTTGCTAGTCCTTTTCCATAGTTAGCCAATAGGAGAGGGAAATTTTTTCCTGTATCTCTCCAGTCAAAAAGGCAACTGGAAAGAGATACCATTTCCAGTCACGAAATATAGCTGCATTCGAATGTACCCCATTTTCACTCCAGTGGCTGTAGGACTGGTGATTGTGGCGTCTGTTCCATAAATCCTAAACGATATCTATATATTCTAGTGCATATGAAAAAAGTAAATATATGCTTCACTTTCTTCCTTTATTCAGGCTTAGGACTGACATGAATGTGGTCTTCGTAGGTGCTCATATCTCTTTCTACCAAGTGTGAATTCGGATCACACCACTTACATGGTGTTGTCAGGTATCGCCAAACTATGCATTCGAACGTCCTTTATTCTCCATCCAGTCCCTCCCCTCTTCCCCTCATCATCCCTCCCTCAACCCACTTTCCTGGCTTCCCCATCTCCGCCCCCCATTCCTGTCTATGGGGGATAGCGGACATTCAATTACGTAGAATAGTCTTGCTGATTCATGTCACTTTGCCTTTAAAAGTCAAGAGTAAATGCCTTAACTAACATCATTTGACAATGCAGTATATTATCAAAATTAGCGGAAGGTGTCTTGTACACTGTGTCAAAGTACCATTTCGATCAAATAATTAGTTTGAAAGATATTTGAGAAAAACGATGGCTCGCGGACCCTGGAATGGATAGTAGTTGTCCTGCTTCTTTAACGTGACTACATTAATAAGAACAGCTCATTCGGGCAAACCCTTTAACGTTCTGGAAATGGTATTCATTGACCTGGTGAAATTCTTTACTATAATAATAACAATATGAAAAAGAAGAAAAGCGGTATGTTACGATACATTATGTAACGTTACACTACGTAGTGTTACATTTTTAAGTTTGCTTATTCTGTTTTGTGGAATTTTGATTTGCAAGCTTACGGCCTCTGACGTTGCTCCTTACAAAAGTTTAATAATAATAATAATAATAATAATAATAATAATAATAATAATAATAATAATAATAATAATAATAATAATAATAGCAGTAAAAATAAAGCACTCATGTCATTCCATTAACGTTAGAAAAGTGAGTTGAATAATTAGAGTATCGCATTACCAATAATTATGCGTTTTCATCTGGTGAAATACCACTATTCATTACCATTCATTAGAACAGAAAATGACAAATTATATTTAATTAAACAGTGATGAGAGAGAGAGAGACAGACAGACAGAGAGATTTTCGCTTAGTTTTATTATTTCCAGAAGAATTACAAAAATATTTTTATATAATAAAGTGTATAAATTGCGTCCATGTATCTGTTAGGTAGTAAGGTATTACGAAATGTTGTTAATAAAACCGTTACAGGTATTTAAAATAGTAATTCCTTAATATATTTAAAAAGTAACTAAATAATTGATTACTTTTGGTTAGGATATGATAAATTTAAAGAAATATTAAAGAAACGGTGACGGAAATGCAACATAATTTTCTGGTCAACTTGTGAAAGTTATGTTAGATTTAAATTTATGGAATAAAATCCTCCCGAAAACCCTGTACCTAGTTCGCTGGAAACTTGTAAGCGTTGAGTCTGAGGAAATGAATAATCAGTTGGTGAATTTCATTGCACACTTTTTTGGCTGGGAAAATGTCAAGCATAACTCAAGTCAAGATAATTCTTCAGCATTTCTTTCAAGACTTTTCAGTTTTCTTCAATTGCAAGAGATGACATAAACTCAAATCCATAAAATAAATTCAAAAATATTGTGAAAAATGAGAATGCAAAAACGAATGAGCACAATTATGAAAAAGAATATAAGTTCAAGATCATATTTATAAATGTGGCAGTCCTAGGTCAGATCTCCAGATACGCGCGAAAAAAAAGGCTGTAATACTTCATTGTTTTAAAGCACAATGAACAATTCCCATAGGTTTCTGACTATATTGTTGCATAGGTATTTATATTTCATGTTTTTATTGACCCTTTATGTTTGTATTTATTTGCTAGTTTTCCAGCAAACAAAACTCGTTTGCTTTGGAAGTTGGTTCTGCACCTTAATGACCTTTGAGTGATGATAGTAATAAAACTGTTAAGAAATAAACTCAGCACTTAAAGGAAGATGTTGGTGTTTTAATACTGCCATTTTAATGGCAAAAACCACTTAACTTCACCATGCTCTTATTTTCGTTATTATTATTTTACCTTGAGCTTTTCTGCCTGAGTCCCATGATTTTTCGCATTTCTAATAATAACTATAACAATTATAGTTATTATTATTATTCCACAATTTGGCTACCCTTATTATTATCTTCATTATTATTTGCCTTT
>JANJGK010000046.1:9085158-9087658 GCA_039081455.1 Macrobrachium rosenbergii | reverse complement strand
TATATATATATATATATATATATTTATGTATATGCACTCACACACACACACACACACACACACACACACACACACATATATATATATATATATATATATATATATATATATATATATATATATATATATAGAATCTATTGATCACTTTCTAGCAGATACTATAGGTATTTGTTATAGCCAATCACAGTGCCCTTGTAGATTCCGGCTTCTTCGCACTTTTTAGATCCAAGTGGGAGAATATGAATAAATTCTGCTGTATGCATGTGTGTGTGTGTATGTGTGCGCGCGAGTGCGATCACGTGTTCGTGTAGGAGCCTAAGTATATGTGGTTTAAGATTTTCAGTCAGTGAACCTGTTATATGATAACGAGGTACGGGATTGAAGGAGAACTTCTTTGCGCTGTTGGATTCCCTCTGAACAACTCCAGTTTTTCTTCTTTTTTTTCTTGCGCCTGCTGTACGTTTCTTCCTTCTTTTTTACTAAATTTTACCTTTAGACCTAATTTCCCTTTCATTACACTTCTACTTTTATTTACGCTGTTCTTCAAAAAGATATTGATAGCAATGTTAGATTTAAAAAATCAGCTCTAACTTTCAGAGTAACGCCACTGTAAAGCGGGATTTCGTCTTGAAGCACCATTATTCTTCCTTTTCAACATCTCACTGGGTTTTCAGATTTTCCTGTTTCTGCTTTTCTCGATTCATAACCTTCCTGCGTTTCCGTTTCCTTCGGAGCCAAGCTGCTCCTTTTTTTTTTTTTTTTTTCTTTTTTGTCTTTTTCATCGACCCTTTCTCAGGCAACCTCCTTTGGTTGCACGTCTGGTTAGCTTTTACATTTTAAAAGACTGTTTTGAAACATTTACAGATATCATCATTTGTATTTTAAAAAGTCTTTTTCAAAACAAATATGTTATATACTATTACTGCATATTGTTTTCCTATTTTTTGGGTGGGGGGAGGAGAGGACCATCAATAATCAATAAAGTTTTGGCGCCAAATTCAAACCAGAGTGAAAATAGGTGTCGTCACATACGAATGATTGAATGAACATTGAAAGTTATATCCCAGAATCTTGCTGACTCATTCTCTGGCCCATAGCCCACCCCACCACTACAGAACTTCATTGTAATTCATTCATAATCTGTAGGAATATGCTTCTGGCAATCGGGCTGACAGAGAGACGCCAGTGAACAAAACTACGTTCCAGCTTCGTTGCGGAAGCAGTAAATGTCTCTTTTATAAAGGTTGCCTCCCAAATTGTAGCGGTTGCAGCAGCAGTAGTAGTAGTAGTGGTAGTATGGAGGTTAGCTACATTTCCAGACTCCAATTCAATTAACAAAGAGATTAGCAGACAATTGGATTTCTGTTTTCGATGAATATGGTGGTTGTAGGCCTCACAACTAGATGGTTTCTGGTCAGCTCTGTGGGAAAGGGGATGTCTGATCGACACACGCGTTTTATTTTATACAGTATATATATAGGTGTGTCTATATGTATATGTATGTATGTATATATATACATATATACACACACACACATATATATATACATATATATATATACTGCATATAATAATAATAATAATAATAATAATAATAATAATAATAATAATAATAATAATAATACTCGAGCACAAATATGGTGACACTATGCTACATTCCATAAAACGTGTTCCTGTAAAACAGGCTTGATGTGATTTATCCTATACGTGGTGTTACATAAGACTATAATTATGTGGCATCACATTTCTCTGTATAAATCAGAGTTTTTTGCCATTTTCCCACAGAGTTCCCGTTTGATGTTGTGACTCTCTCTCTCTCTCTCTCTCTCTCTTTCTCTCGGGAAATCTAGACACATTTTATAAGACGTCTAAACATTCCCTTAGAAACCTTATGATCCTTATTTCATATTGACATTCTCTCTCTCTCTCTCTCTCTCTCTCTCTCTCTCTCTCTCTCTCTCTCTCTCTCTCTCTCTCTCTCTCTCAGTGCTCCATTGGAAACCTACTTATGAGCCTATGGGTTTCGTGACCGGCAGATTGAGAAACGTGGTTCAAATATTCCCATTACAAACGTTAATTGAATTCAAATACCGTCTCTTTTCTGCAGAATTATTAGGGTAGTAAGAGAGAGGATTTAGAATTAGCTAAAATCGTTTGATTTCTCTGACGCTTTAAATGAAAAGGTCAAGAGGTAAGCATTTGCGTCACCAGGTTTTTATCTGATTTAGAAGGTAGAGAATATCCACATATTAATATATATATATATATATATATATATATATATATATATATATATATATATATATATATATATATATATATATATATATAAGTTCCATAATAACACCAAGTCCTCTTTCTAAGCAACTTTAAAAGGTCATTGTCTTCAGTGCCTCCTATATGTAAAGATTGATTTTTGGCTGCCCATACATTTCGTCATTATTTTCCACTATGGCTACATTAGACGCATATCCGCGCAGATGCGTGTCCACCCCAATTA
>JANJGK010000046.1:9041992-9081992 GCA_039081455.1 Macrobrachium rosenbergii | reverse complement strand
TATCGTATTTTATTTGAAATTGTCCTTCCTCAAAATAATAATAATAATAATAATAATAATAATAATAATAATAATAATAATAATAATAATAATAATAATAATAATAATAATAATAATTATTATTATTATTATTATTATTATTATTATTATTATTATTATTATTATTATTATTATTATTATTATTATTATTTTTTCATGCTGCTTTTATTGTGCCATTTAAACTTGCCAGCGTAAATGTAGATCTGTTCTGTTACACCCACAAATATAAATCTTCATTTAGCGGCCTTCTCTCAGATGGCTCCTCAAACTCTCCTTATAAATCAGGAGGGAAATCCAGCCGAATGTGACTCTCTCAGGTCTTTGAACTGGTTCCGAGAAGTGCGGTCAAGCCGTCAGTACTGCCTTGGCTAGTAGTGGCCCTCACAGTGCCATCCTTTTGCCTTCAGAAATAAAGTAGATTTTCCCTTTTGGTTTTATATATCTTTTTTCTGTAAGGAATATAAACATGATTTGTGGATAAAGATTAACTAGATAATATAAATATGGAATGCAGTAAGTCCATTTTGCATTGAAATAGATAAGGAGAACATTAATAACTTAGCAAGACTGAGAACAACGTAGGATCAGATTTATGAAGTAAAAGTCCACAAAAGCGTTTGTAAAATTAAGTCAAAGAGAATGTTACGAAATTGTTAAAAAATTCTTTCGAAGTGACACTACGAAATTGTAAAACAAAAAAGAAACTATTTTACTAGACATAGAAATTTCTTTGTATTTCGAGCTATCTTTTTTTCTGAACTTGTCTTGCTTTTAACGACAAATTGTATTTCTATTTCTCGCCAAGTAAGAATCGAACTTTACTTTTAAAAGTTGGAAATCAAAAACTTTCTGAGAGAGAGAGAGAGAGAGAGAGAGAGAGAGAGAGAGAGAGAGAGAGAGAGAGAGAGAGAGAGAGAGAGAGAGTTTACACACTACAGAACGCCCGGGAAAGGAGAAATGAACGTGAAAATAAAGAGTGACCAATAAAAGCAAGTTTATGTTATTCCTTCTATTTCTCTTTCCGCCCCCCTTTCCTCAGTGAGAGCTTTCCCCCTCGTGCAATATTTACAGAAGATATTTGAGTGCTTTTATCTTCTTGTGCTTTTTATAACCAGAGTTTCAGACGTCCCAAAATCACACCAGTCTGGAGGCATTTGGTGAAAACAGCTCCTTTGGGCTGTATTGGGGACGCTGTTTTCCCTCTGCTTAAGGACTATTCAGGAGAGCGAAGGATTTTTTCGGACTCGTCAAGATTTTGTCTTTTCGTGAAATTTGAGTCGCACTTGATAAAATTTTCTCTCTCTCTCTCTCTCTCTCTCTCTCTCTCTCTCTCTCTCTCTCTCTCTCTCTCTCTCTCTCTCTCTCTCTCTCATATTATTATTATGAAATAATGCTTTGAATACAGTTTTGTGTCAGTTCAGTTGACCTTAATAATTGCAACATTATAGTAATGAAATTATTTTCTTGTTTACAGATAGAATTTTTGAAAACCTTATACAACCCAGGTTATAAAAAAAAAACAGAAAAATAAAGATAAAGAAAGGAAAAGAATGAATGAATGAAGAAAGGTTATAGAAATCAGTGAAAGCAGGAGAAAAGGAAATATCAGATAGATATAACAAAGTACATGTAGAACTCCACCAATCTGTAAAGTCCGTAGCACACCATTCGCCACCTTGTTTAATGGAGGCCTTAGGTCAAGGGTCCACTGTAGGCTTTCTATTCGCTTTGATACCTTATCAGAGTTTGGGCAAGGCCCCTAGCTACCTTAAGGCTAGTTCAATCTAAACCAACTACCAGGAGCCAAATTGATAGAAATCTTCCGCTAAACAAATTGGCTTTGTGAGATTGTGAAACCTATTTCAAACCACTTCCATTACGGGGAGATATGAGCGTGCTACCTTGTAAATTTTGTTGTCGTTATTATTTATGATTTTTAATTTTATGTAAAAGAAAACTATTGTGCCGGCTTTGTCTGTCCGTCCGCACTTTATTCTGTCCGCCCTCAGATCTTAAAAGCTACAGAGGCTAGAGGGCTACAAATTGGTGTGTTGATCATCCTCCCTCCAATCATCAGTCGTACCAAATTGCAGCCCTGTAGTCTCAGTAGTTTTTTTTTTTATTTTATTTAAGGTTAAAGTCAGCCATAATCGTGCTTTTGGCAACGATATAGGATAGACCACCACCGGGCCTTGCTTAAAGTTTCATGGGTTGCGGCTCATACAGCATTATACCAAGACCGCCGAGAGATAGATCTATTTTCGGTGGTATTGATTATACGTTATAGCGGCTGTACAGAAAACTTGATTGCGCTGAAGAAACTGGCGCTTTTTTTAATTTTTTTTTATTTAGGAAAGACACACGTATCACAAAACGAAAAAACCTTGTGAAAACATGTAACGTTCACTGTTTTCTCCAGTTGACAATAATATATCAGTAATTGCAATGGTGACAGTAAGAATATTTGTTTTTATTATAATTATATATTTGTCGAACAAAGTAAATAGTCATTTTACTGGATTGTAAGATTCACGAAACGAAAAGCCCCAAGTGAAAAAATACAAGGGATGTTGGCCCATTTTTTTTTTCAAGATTAAGGTTACCTACCTACCTATTATTATTATTATTATTATTATTATTATTATTATTATTATTATTATTATTATTATTATTATTACTATTATTATTATTATTATTATTATTATTATTATTATTATTATAAAAAAAACTAAGCAACACCTTAAACATCAGAACAAAAAAATTAAGTTCAAATTGAATATATAAGCAGTTCGTGAAAACAATAGAAATAGACATAATTTAAGTCGAAGCACCATGTTAAGAAAGAGAGCTCAAAGGAACTACGGTCAAATGAAATTCAGAAGCAGTTCGTGAAATGGTAAAACTGAAGAACATAATTACAGTTGAAATAGAAATTCAAAGCCAAAATGCTGACTAATGCAATATTCCGATGATCGTTCTGTGTGTGGGTACCTGTTATTCGGAAGAGTGCCTTTGTCAATAGCGGCTCTTTGACTGCCATCGGTCGCTCAGCCATCCGAGGCGAGGTCGATTTTCTACTTTGATGTTTCCGTGCAATTCTTTTTTTTTTATGGGAAAATAAGGGACGTCATAAAAATGGAAATGTTATTAGCTTTTGTTGTCGAGAAAGTAAGGAGTAAGAATACAATATAAAGGCAAATACGGGAAAAAAATATTATTAAGAAGGGAATGAATTGAGGTAGTAAGATACAGAATAAGGATACTCAGAATCGAGATTTATTAAAGAAACATGAAATAAATTGTAACGAAAAATGTAAGGAAACATAGATTACAAAAAGAGCACGCGTGAAATATTAGACAAAAATCATAAGGAAGAGATAAACGTGATAAAAACTGAATTGAATGGAAAAAAATTAAAATTAAACAGAAACTTGCATGAATAGGTAGAGAATAATTGAAGGAAAAAGATTTACCGAGACATTTATAATAGAAAATAGGTTAAAGGAACGTATAATTAATCACAGTGAAATTATAAAAGATTTTTTTTTCATTTGAACAAGGGAAAAAGACATCTTCCAAATATTTGCAAACCAACGCCTCGTCATCTTTATAACGAAAAAGATGTTAATAATGGGTTGGTGAATGTCTTTCATAACTGTTAAAGCCTTCTTAGCTTCCCAAATGTCACAGTGGCAACAGGGCCACAGTTGAAGGCCACAATTTTATACTTGTCCGGGCTCTGATGAAAATTCACATTGAGACGCCTTTGTCATTGGTGTTTATTTTCCCGAGATATCTTTTACTGTGATCAATGTTTCCAAGGTCATAGGCTAATACAAAGACCATATTTCATGACGGTTTTCTCCAAATCTCAGATTCTGTAATACTGAAATATTTCTAATCTTCAGAATCTTTGTCAGGGCGAATTATGATCGAGTTCTGAGAACGAAACTGCAGATTTTAGAGGGTCGGGTATTTCGCTCTCTCAAATTTGCTAAAATTCCTGTGTGTTTTCTGCTTCAAAACCTTACTGTTGTTAAAGTAACCTTTGTAACTTTTTATTATTTTTAGAAACAGCCTTGAATGAAATTAGTGACTTCCAAGAGTTTTACGTTAGGTCACATGCGGAACAGATTATGTCAAGTTCATTTGCACTTATGTCATTATCGAATGGTAATATGCAGTGTCATTGCCGATTGGTAATATATGTTTGTCAAACAGATGCAGGAGAAAATTAGTTATTGATCAAAATCAGAGGAGCGCTTGACTAGTGAACAGCGTGTGACTTTGAAAATGAGGCCAATGTCAAAGACCTTTGTGATAAATTTTACCCCTAAGGTACAGTCACTCAAAAATATTCTGCAACATGTTCCAGAAGTTTTCGTTCACCTAACAGTAATTTGTTCTTTTGATATTTACAAGGAAATGTAATTTTCTTATTCGATTTTGGTTATTAATCATACGGTTAACAATATAAAAAAGAGTGGTGAGTGAAAAATTCATATTACGAAAAATGACGAAACATTTTGAAAAATTTCACTTCAGATGATTGGGCAAAAGAGTCAAAGAAGAAACTATATTTCGAATCCAGATAAAAGCTTATTGACTAATAAAATAATATTGAATAACCATCAATGAAATTATATATACATAAAAAAAGAAAGAATTCAACCATTATCGTTGTCAAAAACAAAAAAGAAAAAATCTCATAACGTCGTATGTTATCGTGTGACTCCACATTCGGGCAGGAAAAGTTTAAACTGTCTCGTCACTAAGCCGGACCACAATCATTAGCTTGCATAAGACTAATGTTTCTATCGTAGATATTGCTCGGCAGCTTAGCGTAAATAAAACAACCATGTATAGAGGGATACAACAACAGAGAGAACGAGGAAACATGATAAATTCATTGTAAAAACTGGAGGACAACCTCATTGTTGCACTACTGTTAAGTATCATCATCGGATGATCACTGAAGGTGCTCCGCCGAACTCCCCCCTGACTACCGATGTTGCTATAAAGAGAGAACGTTACGCTCTCCCTTCAAATTGCTGCTCAAACCATCCGTAACAGGTTACATGAGACCAAGATATTATTTCATCGTACTCCTGCCAAGAAACACTTCACATCAGCGAAACACAAAGAATAGAGGCTAGGGTTTGCGTTATAATATAATCCAGTGGCCGATGATTTCTGTACGAGTCATCTTTTGCGATGAGGAGGAGACATTCTCCACTGATGAGCATGGTAGTCTTCTTCACTGCTGGCATTTAGCGTTAACTAAATTAATGTTGAACTTCTAGCTAATTTTAATTCTTTAGAAACTTAGATAATAAGAAATACAAAAATAGGCGTTATACTGTATATTCAGTTAACTTCATAAGAGGCATCAAAATGATAGGCCTAAGTAGCAATGAAAGAAATGAGAAATTACACATGATAACGGCTTTATATATATATATATATATATATATATATATATATATATATATATATGTGTGTGTGTGTGTGTGTGTGTGTGTGTATGTATGTATGTATGTATGTATGTATGTATGTATGTGTGTGTATGTGCGATTATATTCTATGTATTACAAAAATAGACGTGAAATCCGTTAGTCTAGTTCAGTATATTTTATATTAAGTTTCACTAGTTCATAATACACATAGGATTAGTCATTCAAAAATTTAATTAATAATAATGTGAAGCAAATCTTTACAAAAGTCGTATTTGTTGATGTTAATAAGACTAACAGTTCAACTTGTAACAGTCGTAGGCCTATGTCTACAAAGTTCACACATATGAAGGAGATAAAACAACGATAGTGATGGCAGTTGGAGATGAAAATATTGAAACATAAAAACAGCGATGACCTCTGAAGTATTATAGTAACATCCTTTAATTAAGTAAAATATGACAACAGTAAGCAGTATCAGAAAAAGCCCTGTTTAAGGGAAACTGCAGGTAATTTCTCGGACCCACCACTAGTGTTCAGTTGTTTCACGCGCTTACAACTGAGTTGCCAAATAGCGCCAGATGTCGCTATTATAAGCTGTTGTCCGAAAACTTTTGAAGTATGTTGCAAAACTTTTTTGAGTGATTGTACATATCTACCAAAATCATTCAGGATCAGAGGAGAGTAAAGTTGAAGGCGTGCTTCATAGTGTTCAGATAATTATCAGTCCCCAAGATGCCAATTCACTAAGTTTCAACAGAATTGTGGAAATACGATAGTGGTCTTAAACTGACCGTAGAAAATAGGTCTACGTCAAACGATTTAGGTAAATAAAATCATCAACCGCTGAATTACCTGATAATCACAGAAATATTTAAAAATTTCCCTTAATTGATGTGTGACATTGCCTCGTAAACTGATCTTTGACCTTGTAAAAATATCAAAGACAGTACCTTTGATAGTTTGTAGCTATGAACGAGACCACTAAGTACGAAAAACATATGGAAATTGGCCCTTCACTGAGCCATGGCTTGGAAAACTTAAATCGTTCTAAAAAAGTAAATGGTAAGAAATTCGCCGCTCCTAAGTTACAAACCTACAAGATTTAACGATGAAGTCAGCAGGACCAAAAAAAAAAAAAAAAAAATTGAATTTCGGAAAAAACACGGAAAGAATGAGTATAGTTAAAGATTTGCACAGGAAGGAGAGAGAGAGAGAGAGAGAGAGAGAGAGAGAGAGAGAGAGAGAGAGAGAGAGAGCAGTGTAATAGTTCATAAGTCTCTACATAGAATGTTTGTTACCAGTGCATATTTTATGAGCAGTTTAATCAATTTCCTGTCACCATTCTCCCTCGAGGAATATCCTGGGAATAATTATTCACCCACTATTTTACAAGGCATCTTGCCGTTTCAGAAAATCCTCTTATTTTCCCATTATTAAGAATGATCTTTATAGCATTTAGGTTGGTTGCGAGCTTCACTGTAATTGTTATGCAGTGGATAAATAGTGAAAATTTAGAATTGATTCTAGGCACTATGTAAAATTAGTAAAAATGGTAAAAAACGAGTAATAATTGTATAGACACAAATTCGATCATTATAAATCGCTGAAGAAAGTACTTGACATTTTTTGTAAACAGCTTTCTTGGTATTATCACGCTAAAAGATTCATGAGATGATTATGTAGCTGTAAAAGGTTGCGTGTTCATCCGTGTTTGTTTGTTTCCTTTTTTTTTAATCTTGCTTAAGATACCAAAAACTTTTTTTCGAGTAATTTCTAAGCCAACGACGAGGTGATTAATTTTTGAGATGACCCTCATCTGCTAATGCAGATAACATGTGTCTTTACTGTATGTTTTTTGGAATTTATTGTGCTTCTTGAAACTACATATCCGGATTGTAGATAGAAACCACATATCCGGATTGTAGATAGAAACTACATATTCGGATTGTAGATAGAAACTACATATCCGGATTGTAGATAGAAACTACATATTCGGATTGTAGATAGAAACTACATATCCGGATTGTATATAAAAACTACATATGCAGATTGTAGATAGAAACTACATATCCGGATTGTAGGTAGAAACTACATATCCGGATTGTAGGTAGAAACTACATATCCGGATTGTATATAAAAACTACATATGCAGATTGTAGATAGAAACTACATATCCGGATTGTAGATAGAAACTACATATCCGGATTGTATATAAAAACTACATATGCAGATTGTAGATAGAAACTACATATCCGGATTGTAGGTAGAAACTACATATCCAGATTATACTGTAGATAGAAACTACATATCCGGATTGTAAATAGAAACTACATATCCGGATTGTAGATAGAAACCACATATCCGGATTGTAGATAGAAACCACATATCCGGATTGTAGATACAAACTACATATCCGGATTATAATTAGAAACCACATATCCGGATTGCAGATAGAAACTACATATCCGGATTGTAGATAGAAACTACATATCGGGTGTCGATAGAAACCACATATCCGGGTTGTAGGTAGAAACTACATATCCAGTGTAGATAGAAACCACATATCCGGATTGTTGATAGAAACTACATATCCGGATTGTAGATAGAAACTACATATCCGGATTGTAGATAGAAACCACATATCCGGATTGTAGATAGAAGCTACATATCCGGATTGTAGATAGAAACTACATATCCGGATTGTAGATAGAAACTACATATCCGGATTGTACATAGAAACTACATATCCGGATTGTAGATAGAAACTACATATCCGGATTGTACATAGAAACTACATATCCGGATTGTAGATAGAAACTACATATTCGGATTGTAGATAGAAACCACATATCCGGATTGTAGATAGAAGCTACATATCCGGATTGTAGATAGAAACTACATATCCGGATTGTAGATAGAAACTACATATCAGGATTGTAGATAGAAACCACATATCCGGATTGTAGGTAGAAACCACATATCCGGATTGTAGATAGAAACTACATATCAGGATTGTAGATAGAAACCACATATCCGGATTGTAGATAGAAACTACATATCCGGATTGTAGATAGAAACTACATATCCGGATTGTAGATAGAAGCTACATATCCGGATTGTAGATAGAAACTACATATCCGGATTGTAGATAGAAACTACATATCCGGATTGTAGATAGAAGCTACATATCCGGATTGTAGATAGAAACTACATATCCGGATTGTAGATAGAAACTACATATCCGGATTGTACATAGAAACTACATATCCGGATTGTAGATAGAAACCACATATCCGGATTGTAGATAGAAACTACATATCAGGATTGTAGATAGAAACCACATATCCGGATTGTAGATAGAAACTACATATTCGGATTGTAGATAGAAACTACATATCCGGATTGTAGATAGAAACTACATATCCGGATTGTAGATAGAAACTACATATCCGGATTGTATATAAAAACTACATATGCAGATTGTAGATAGAAACTACATATCCGGATTGTAGGTAGAAACTACATATCCGGATTGTAGGTAGAAACTACATATCCGGATTGTATATAAAAACTACATATGCAGATTGTAGATAGAAACTACATATCCGGATTGTAGATAGAAACTATATATCCGGATTGTATATAAAAACTACATATGCAGATTGTAGATAGAAACTACATATTCGGATTGTAGATAGAAACTACATATCCGGATTGTTGATAGAAACTACATATCCGGATTGTATATAAAAACTACATATGCAGATTGTAGATAGAAACTACATATCCGGATTGTAGGTAGAAACTACATATCCGGATTGTAGGTAGAAACTACATATCCGGATTGTATATAAAAACTACATATGCAGATTGTAGATAGAAACTACATATCCGGATTGTAGATAGAAACTACATATCCGGATTGTATATAAAAACTACATATGCAGATTGTAGATAGAAACTACATATCCGGATTGTAGATAGAAACTACATATCCGGATTGTATATAAAAACTACATATGCAGATTGTAGATAGAAACTACATATCCGGATTGTAGGTAGAAACTACATATCCAGATTATACTGTAGATAGAAACTACATATCCGGATTGTAAATAGAAACTACATATCTGGATTGTAGATAGAAACCACATATCCGGATTGTAGATAGAAACTACATATCCGGATTGTAGATACAAACTACATATCCGGATTATAATTAGAAACCACATATCCGGATTGCAGATAGAAACTACATATCCGGATTGTAGATAGAAACTACATATCGGGTGTCGATAGAAACCACATATCCGGATTGTAGGTAGAAACTACATATCAGGTGTAGATAGAAACCACATATCCGGATTGTAGATAGAAACTACATATCCGGATTGTAGATAGAAACTACATATCCGGATTGAAGATAGAAACTACATATCCGGATTGTAGATAGAAACCACATATCCGGATTGTAGATAGAAGCTACATATCCGGATTGTAGATAGAAACTACATATCCGGATTGTAGATAGAAACTACAAATCCGGATTGTAGATAGAAACTACATATCCGGATTGTAGATAGAAACTACATATCCGGATTGTAGATAGAAACTACATATCCGGATTGTAGATAGAAACCACATATCCGGATTGTAGATAGAAACTACATATCCGGATTGTAGATAGAAACTACATATCCGGATTGTAGATAGAAACTACATATCCGGATTGTAGATAGAAACTACAT
Source organism: Macrobrachium rosenbergii (assembly GCA_039081455.1). Taxonomy (NCBI): domain Eukaryota; kingdom Metazoa; phylum Arthropoda; class Malacostraca; order Decapoda; family Palaemonidae; genus Macrobrachium; species Macrobrachium rosenbergii. Next base: position 9,071,749 of record JANJGK010000046.1, on the reverse strand, counting down.
ATCCGGATTGTAGATAGAAACTACATATCAGGATTGTAGATAGAAACTACATATCCGGATTGTAGATAGAAACCACATATCCGGATTGTAGATAGAAACTACATATCCGGATTGTAGATAGAAACTACATATCAGGATTGTAGATAGAAACTACATATCCGGATTGTAGATAGAAGCTACATATCCGGATTGTAGATAGAAACTACATATCCGGATTGTAGATAGAAGCTACATATCCGGATTGTAGATAGAAACTACATATCCGGATTGTAGATAGAAACTACATATCCGGATTGTAGATAGAAACTACATATCCGGATTGTAGATAGAAACTACATATCAGGATTGTAGATGGAAACCACATATCCGGATTGTAGATAGACACCACATATCCGGATTGTAGATAGAAACCACATATCCGGATTGTAGATAGAAACCACATATCCGGATTGTAGATAGAAACTACATATCCGGATTGTACGTAGATAGATTTAATAACCGTATTTCACAGGAGTTTATACATTTTCTGTCAGTCCGGGCAGGTGAGTAGATCTATTTGATAACTGGTGTAGGTATGCACTCTCTGGGTCTCTGGTGTTTATACTTTGTTAATTTTGCTGCAAGATAAGCGTTGCTTCATGATTTATCCACTTTCTTCGTGTTTCCAACCGGTGCAGAAATGTTATGTTGCCATTGCTTTCATGTTATCGTTTAAAATTATCCCGAATTCTTTCCTTTTCTGATTTCGTTATTGAACATTCTCTTTCTTAACTTTATGTGATTTCTTGGAGTTGAATTTGTCATTGCTCCAATTCATAATATCATTTTTGCAGCAACTGATTATTAATACTAAAAAATGAGAGGCTGTTTCTATATCATTTTCGAACTATCTCTAATCTTTATTTGATTTTGTTACTTTATTATTACACTCACTTAAGTTTCCGAAGAAATCTTGTTTCTTTAACATCATAGAGTCGTAGACAGTACCATACACTTAATAGTTTATCAGTTTAAAGCAACACATCCAGATCTCTCAGATTAGATATGGAGATTTTTTTAAAGTGAAATACAGTACTATTGTAGTCTGACGTTGTTATTTGACTTTATGATTTACAGTTCAAATCATAATGCGCATATTGCTTGCAGTTACAGTGGATCAGATACTTCGGTTCTGGTTCTGATTTTATTAATGAGGTGGACCTGAATGCGGATGCACTTTTTTTTTTTTTTTTTTTAACACGACCTCAACTGTCAGAAACTCGTTCATTCATACCACTCGCTTCTTGAATTCAGAATATTCTGCTTCTCTGAGTTTTTCATTCAGCATTTAAACGTCCTTCTTGTTAAGAGTTGGGTTTGCCGTCAGTTTTGTTTTAACTGATTCCTTTTGCGATGACCATGCTTCGTTTGAGCTGTCACGCGCGTCTTGTTCACGTCACAGCAGTAAGGGACGTTTATTAAGCTTTACCATTTCAACAGAAATTTGTTTTGTACTAAACTAATGTTAGTACAATGAATCATTGCTTTTAAAAACAGAATCTTCACATTATTAATCATTTTCTTTTCATTTTTCTTCTTTACTGTTACTATACTAGTTTTATGTGAAATGTCTAGTATTTTTAAATAACCTGAACGACGTTTTGTGAAATTTCTTTATACTTTTTAATTTTTTTTTTTGTCAGTTATTACGGTCACTACAACTAGACAGTTCTCATCAAGACTTGCTTTATATAATATTTAAATATGCTAAGCGTCTCGTCTGTAGTTTCTTCAGAAATCATTCGCCACATCCACGTTTTGTTCAGAAATCATTCACCCGTTGTTCCTTGCTTAGTTACCCTTCTCTGTCACGCCATCCTCTTTAGCAAACCGCAACCAACGCAACCATGGTTCTTCCATAAGTTAATCATTCAATTCAGGGAATCAGTAGTCCTACAAAGAGCCTTTTCTAAGTCATATGACCCACTGTATCCCAGTAGGTCATCCATTGTGCTTTAATAAGTCAGCTGTTTCAAGGGAAATGTTTTGCAATAAATCTTCGTACATCAACGTCAATTGCAGTTCCTTCACCCATCTCCAAGGGACAGGCTTCTCGGAAATTTAAAGTTACTCTTGTACCCTTCCACTAGTTCTTTGTACAGGATAGAGAGAGAGAGAGAGAGAGAGAGAGAGAGAGAGAGAGAGAGAGAGACGAGTTAGTTTGATGTAAAGATACAACTTATCATAGAGAGATGGAAAGGAAAGAGTTTACCAGAGAGAGGGGGAGAGAGATGAGTTAGTTTGACGTATTGATACAACTTTTCTCAGAGAGATAGAGGGGAAACAGTGAGTCTCAGGTTCAATTAGGCGTTTGCCAGAGAGAGAGAGAGAGAGAGAGAGAGAGAGAGAGAGAGAGAGAGAGAGAGAGAGAGAGAGAGAGAGAGGTAAGTTAGTCTTATAAGAAAAAAATTTTTCCACAGATAAAGGAAGAGAGAGAAAGAGAGTTTGAAGTTGAATAATTACGTTTGCCAGAGAGAGAGAGAGAGAGAGAGAGAGAGAGAGAGAGAGAGAGAGAGAGAGATAATAACATAAGGTGGTGAGCATTTTTTATATAACCCCCTTTCCTCACAACGTCATCTTGATCCGTGAATGCTTTTGCTCTACTTTCCGACTTCAGTGAAGACTTCATTCTTCTTGTCAATGAGCAGGCGACTGTGCTCTGTACGACAACGTTTTCATTCACTTCATTGCTCTCTTATTAATAACGTCATCGAGACTCGTAGGTGTTTGGTCAAGAAGAGTTGCTTAGATTTTTTTTTGTAATTCACCTTCAGGATGCTAATCCAAGGTTTTTATTTATTACTATGATTCATAACACTCATTTTGGAATGAGCATAACACTGTTACAATGCAAAGACGATTCACCCATCATGTGGGAGCCGTTGTTGACTGTTGTCTGAAGACTCTCGCTATTAGGGAATAGGTTACTGATAGAGACAAATAAAAACTCTTATTTTACCCTCCCACTAGATTTCTATAAAACTAAAAATATTTTTATGTAAATAAAAAAAAACTAAAAAATGCGCTGATCTTTCTTCGGCGCAATCGAGTTTACTGCACAGCCGCTACAGCGTGTAATCAAGGCCACCGAGTATCTCTATCTTTCGGTGGTCTCGGTATAATGCTGTATGAGCCTCGGCCTTTGAATCTTTAACCACGGCCCGATGATGGTCTATCTTATATCGTTGCCAGAAACACGATTATGGCCAACTTTAACCTTGAATAAAATAAAACCTACTGAGGCTAGAGGGCTGCAATTTGGTATGTTTGATGATGGAAGGGTGGATGATTAACATACCAATTTGTAATTCTCTAGCCTCAGTAGTTTTTAAGATTTAAGGGCGGACAGAAAAGTGGGGACAGAAAAAGCGTGGACAGAATAAAGTGCGGACGGACAGACAAAGCCGGCACGATAGTTTTCTTTTACTGATAACTAAAAATACATTTACATTTTTAGATTGTTTTCTAACTGAAATCTCAATGAATTATTGTTAGCATAATGGATAGGCTTTTAGTTGTGTTTCTCTCTCTCTCTCTCTCTCTCTCTCTCTCTCTCTCTCTCTCTCTCTCTCTCTCTCTTACAGACAATTGAACATTGTCTGTATCATTGTTTCGAACCATTCTGTCCCCGTGTCTGTCTTCCCCTCCCCATGTACAGTACATGTGTATGCGACAAACCTTGCATTATTCAGACGAAGCCATTGCGTGTTAAAATCGCGGCGGGGACAGACTGTGAAAAAAGTGATGGGGATTCCGTCTGAACCTGGATGAGGTTATGCAATAATTATGGAGCCGTGATTGCATTAATCGCCTGTGATCCATATTTTTATTTCATCGTAGCAAAACCATTGTATATCAATTACCAGTGTGGATTACGTTATTTTTTACTATCCAGACCTCGGTGATAAATGCTTCATCTCTGTGTCACTTCTATGTTTTGTTTTTAACAATAAACTTTTTCCTAAAACATGGATTACTTCTGAGAAGAGCCAAGGCAATGAATACTGTATTATTCATATGTTAACTGCTGAGTCGTGGATTAACCCCGTTTGTAGAAAACGTTCTTAATATCAGCCCCTGTAAACACTCCCCATCTCCCCTTAACACAGACTTTACCGTACACCTAGCAAGCACTCTCTCTCTCTCCAGCTCCCAAACTTTCTCTCTTCCTACATCCCAGTGCTTCCGAATTTTACTCTCTTTTCACCAACCTATCGCCCTTCATTCTTTTGACATGACCAAACGCCTTCAAAACATTGATTCACCCTGTCACCTATGCAGACCTTTTATCTCTTCCCAAGTGATATCCACGATTCTCAACGTGTCATTTCTTCTTATGCTACATATACTGTATTTCTCATGCATTTCTGTATACAACTACTAAAGGTAGATAGCTCAACGTTTCTTTAATATATACCAACCTTGGCTCCCTTGGACAATTCAAGCTGCCACACAATTAGTTGCTCACATTCTTCTACCATTTTTGCTTCTCTCATTTCCAAATCCCTCTGAACTTATTGAGTTCACATGAGCACGTAATTGCCCCAGAAGTTCTTAAATTTATATGAACGTTCTGAATCTGCATGAGAACTCCTAATTCCCTTGAAAGCTGCCGATCTCTTAAGAATCAACTGGATTCTCTTTGAATATTCCCATAGACATACCCAGTTACTCTGAAGATACTGAATTCTCTCGAACATGGTCTGAGCTCTGAACCATGGAATCTAAAGGGAATTAGGAATGTCAGAATCAGTTAATACAATACGATAATTGTTATTGCATCATTTATTTTATCAACATTAGGAAGATAGTAGGTAAGCACATTGGATGTAACTTTAGAGGAATGGCTAATTGATATCGCTACTATGAAAAAAGCGAAATTACCACCGTGGAAGTAATGAGATTTAACACTATGTAATAAAACGCTTTAGGTGACAAAAACTGCTTAGTAAAATAAACCAATAAAATCAGTGATCTTAAATCAACGAAAACCGACAACGATAGCAGACTTAGAAATGATATATGAGAGAAAAGCTTGCAAACAGACATGAGCTCTCTCTCTCTCTCTCTCTCTCTCTCTCTCTCTCTCTCTCTCTCTCTCTCTCTCTCTCTCTCTCTCTCGTGCATCGGCGAACATACGAGCGAATGCAAAAATTCCCACCGCAAAAAAGTCTAGAGAAAAGGAGATTATTAAAAAAGAAAGCAGGCATTACGGGAGGAAACTGGAGTTGAGGCGGGAATGTAAATTCGTCTCAAGAAATTCGGAAAGTCTGAGTCAAAGAAAGGCTTCAAGCAACGTGTAACTGTTGGCGATTTAAAATGCAAATCCCGAATGTAAATCCCCCCGCTGCCGCAAATGATGGCCTTGTTATGGCCGGAGCTTCGTCCCGCTTTTTTTTCGGAATTATAAAAAAAAAGGAAAAGCGGCGACCGGCGCTCGCTTGCTCGCTCTCAGGGCCCTGCTTGCCCAATAACTGCAATGTGTGTTTCGCCCCAATTTATTGTTCTGCGTCTGGCTTGGGAAGAGGAGGGTGGGGATCCTGCATTGGAGGGGGCGGGGGGGACGATCTCGAAGTGGTAGAGGGATTCGGAAGGTATTGTAGTGAGTTTAGTGTAGTGTTACGCCTGGTTTTAGTAAAAACTGGAATAAGTTGGTAAATAAATTACTACGTAAATAAATGAACGAATAAATAATAATTATTTGTCACTTGTAAACTAAAATGTGAGTCGAAAATGAACGGAATGTGTTAACAATTCTGTAAAATTCGGATACGTAATTAGTGATGTCCATGTAAATAGAGATAAATAGAATTTATTCATTTTAAGTAAACAAAAACACAAGTCGAAAATGACCGGGATTTGTTAGCAAGGTTTTTGATGCTATACGAGAAATTTGAAATGATTCTCGTGTTCTCCTCGTTTTGCGTTTTTCTCCATTAGTTTAAGCCTTTTTCTTCCTTCTTCCTCGTCGCCTCCTTTAGGATGCTCAATTGAATGAGGGCTTATAAGGGATGCGGGAACCCTTCACAGAACGCCCTTTTGTGTCAAAGCTAAACACAGAGAATTAATAATAATCGACCCCCCCCCCAAAAAAAAAGAATAAGCGCCTTTGCAATATAAGCCTGAAGGTCTACAAAAGGAACAGGAATTCTTGTGCATGTATCATGTATACCCTAATCTTTGGGAAACATTAAACAACAAAATCTGAGTCAAGATATACATACGAATATTTACGTTCAGTTGAGCACTATAAATACCTAGAAATTTTATGAAAGATTTCTTTTCTGGTTAACATAGAATTATAGAAGAGAACTATGTATTTACCGAAACGAAAATATTACAGTTTTTGTACAAATTTTGTCTGCATTTTATCCAGTATCTTACCACTAATATAAAACAGTAAACTCCACGTTTGATTTTGTCAATTATTACGGTCACTACAACTAAACAGTTCTCATCAAGACTTGCTTTTCATAGTATTTAAATATGCTAAGCGTCTCATCTGTAGTTTCTTCAGAAATCATTCGCCACATCTACGTTTTGTTCAGAAATCATTCACCCGTTGTTCCTTGCTTAGTTACCCTTCTCAGTCACGCCATCCTCTTTAGCAACCTACAACCATCGCAGCCATGGTTCTTCCATAAGTTAATCATTCAATTCAGGGAATCAGTAGTCCCAGTTTTTAGTCCATTAACCTTTTAAATCTCCACCCCACTTTTAAGATCTATTGTAATGCCATTGCTTGAAACCTGCTGTATTTTGATTTAGTCTCGGCTTCATTCTTAAATTTCTTTGTAGCGTAACATTGTGAATATTAATTTATCCAAGAGAGAAATATCAGACAGCCAAATGATAACAGAGCCAACATGATGTAATAGCAGATTAGATCTCTGGAAGAGAAATCGAAATAATCAGAAAAGCTATAATAAAAAAAAAGAAAATTGAAGCAGTAATGAACCGAAAGGTAAACACGAAAGAAAGAGGAATCGCTAGAATGGTTTGATATAAACAGATGACACATTTCTTTAAAGAGCAAATAAGGAAGGACAATGAACATTGGAGGGGACACGTTAATGTGACATTGTCGTTATTTCTGACAAGGAATGATCTAACAAGGATTAATCAGTCACACATTGAAAGCCCAACCACTACCAACAGTCAGCCAAACGTTCTCCAGTAATTAACATATTCACAGCCGGGAGGTACGAAACAAAAAATCCATTTTTTTTGATGTGTAAACATTTTAACGTTCGATCAGATATAAGCATTGAGAAGCCGGTAAGTCAGCGAGTAATTGTCTATCCTACTAACTCTGGAAAAGGAAAGGAGAAAACCACTAATAATTAAAAACTTGAAATAAGAAAGGTAAAAGTAACGGTTTAAAAAATGTTAAATGAAATGATGGAGCTGTGCAATACAAACCAATTTGGTCATCACAGATTCTCTGACGTTCTCCCTCACTTTTCTTTGTTAGCTTGCAAACAAACAAAAATTAGAAATAAAAATAGAAATAAAATGTCAACGGTAAAGAAAAAAATCAGAACCAGCGTGGAACGCTTTTATAAACGAAGATTTTCATTTCCCATTTTTATTCCCTTTAATACACTGAATCTCTATGTACAGGACAAATTCACGTGTATTGATGAGTACCCTTGAATATAGAGGTTCCCATAAGAGTCGTTTTGTACACACTGAATACCTTTAAACTTCTTCTTGAGCTCTCTTGAACTGATTCAGTCTCTTTGAATTTGTTGGATTCCACTGAACAAAATTTTCTTGTCAAATGCTGAATTCCCGTGATCATGCCAAATCCCTCTGAACTTACTGAGTTCACATGAGCACTTAATTGCCCCAGAAGTTCTTAAATTTACATGAACGCTTTGAATCTTTGTGAGAACTTCTAATTCCCTTGGAAGCTGCCGATCTCTTAAGAATAAACTGGATTCTCTTTGAATTTTCCCATAGACATACCCAGTTACTCTGAAGATACTGAATTCTCTCGAACATGGTCTGAGCTCTGAACCATGGAATCTAAAGGGAATTAGGAATGTCAGAATCAGTTAATACAATACGATAATTGTTATTGCATCATTTATTTTATCAACATTAGGAAGATAGTAGGTAAGTACACTGGATGTAACTTTAGAGGAATGGCTAATTGATATCGCTACCATGAAAAAAGCGAAATTACCACCGTGAAAGTAATGAGAATTAACACTATGTAATAAAACGCTTTAGGTGACAAAGACTGCTTAGTAAAATAAACCAATAAAGTCAGCGATTTTAATCAACGAAAACCGACAACGATAGCAGACTTAGAAATGATATATGAGAGAAAAGCTTGCAAACAGACATGAGCTCTCTCTCTCTCTCTCTCTCTCTCTCTCTCTCTCTCTCTCTCTCTCTCTCTCTCTCTCTCTCTCTCTCTCTCGTGCATCGGCGAACATACGAGCGAATGCAAAAATTCCCACCGCAAAAAAGTCTAGAGAAAAGGAGATTATTAAAAAAGAAAGCAGGCATTACGGGAGGAAACTGGAGTTGAGGCGGGAATGTAAATTCGTCTCAAGAAATTCGGAAAGTCTGAGTCAAAGAAAGGCTTCAAGCAACGTGTAACTGTTGGCGATTTAAAATGCAAATCCCGAATGTAAATCCCCCCGCTGCCGCAAATGATGGCCTTGTTATGGCCGGAGCTTCGTCCCGCTTTTTTTTCGGAATTATATAAAAAAAGGAAAAGCGGCGACCGGCGCTCGCTTGCTCGCTCTCAGGGCCCTGCTTGCCCAATAACTGCAATGTGTGTTTCGCCCCAATTTATTGTTCTGGGCGGGTGAGGGACTGCGTCTGGCTTGGGAAGAGGAGGGTGGGGATCCTGCCTTGGAGAGGGGGCGGGGGGGTCGATCTCGAAGTGGTAGAGGGATTCTGAAGGTATTAGTAAAAACTGGCTTTAGTAAAAACTGGAATAAGTTGGTAAATAAATTACTACGTAAATAAATGAACGAATAAATAATAATTATTTGTCACTTGTAAACTACAATGTGAGTCGAAAATGAACGGAGTGTGTTAACAATTCTGTAAAATTCGGATACGTAATTAGTGATGTCCATGTAAATAGAGATAAATATTATTTATTCATTTTAAGTAAACAAAAACACAAGTCGAAAATGACCAGGATTTGTTAGCAAGGTTTTTGATGCTATACGAGGAATTTGAAATGATTCTCGTGTTCTCCTCGTTTTGCGTTTTTCTTCATTAGTTTAAGCCTTTTTCTTCCTTCTTCTTCCTCGTCGCCTCCTTTAGGATGCTCAATTGAATGAGGGCTTATAAGGGATGCGGGAACCCTTCACAGAACGCTCGTTTGTGTCAAAGCTAAACACAGAGAATTAATAATAATCGACCCCCCCAAAAAAAAAGAAGAATAAGCGCCTTTGCAATATAAGCCTGAAGGTCTACAAAAGGAACAGGAATTCTTGTGCATGTATCATGTATACCCTAATCTTTGGAAACATTAAACAACAAAATCTGAGTCAACATATACATACGAATATTTACGTTCAGTTGAGCACTATAAATGCCTAGAAATTTTATGAAAGATTTCTTTTCTGGTTAACATAGAATTATAGAAGAGAACTATGTATTTACCGAAACGAAAATATTACAGTTTTTTGTACAAATTTTGTCTGCATTTTATCCAGTATCTTACCACTAATATAAAACAGTAAACTCCACGTTTGATTTTGTCAATTATTACGGTCACTACAACTAGACAGTTCTCATCAAGACTTGCTTTTCATAGTATTTAAATATGCTAAGCGTCTCATCTGTAGTTTCTTCAGAAATCATTCGCCACATCTACGTTTTGTTCAGAAATCATTCACCCGTTGTTCCTTGCTTAGTTACCCTTCTCAGTCACGCCATCCTCTTTAGCAACCTACAACCATCGCAGCCATGGTTCTTCCATAAGTTAAACATTCAATTAAGGGAATCAGTAGTCCCAGTTTTTAGTCCATTAACCTTTTAAATCTCCACCCCACTTTTAAGATCTATTGTAATGCCATTGCTTGAAACCTGCTGTATTTTGATTTAGTCTCGGCTTCATTCTTAAATTTCTTTGTAGCGTAACATTGTGAATATTAATTTATCCAAGAGAGAAATATCAGACAGCCAAATGATAACAGAGCCAACATGATGTAATAGCAGATTAGATCTCTGGAAGAGAAATCGAAATAATCAGAAAAACTATAATAAAAAAAAAGGAAATTGAAGCAGTAATGAACCGAAAGGTAAACACGAAAGAAAGAGGAATCGCTAGAATGGTTTGATGTAAACAGATGACACATTTCTTTAAAGAGCAAATAAGGAAGGACAATGAACATTGGAGGGGACACGTTAATGTGACATTGTCGTTATTTCTGACAAGGAATGATCTAACAAGGATTAATCAGTCACACATTGAAAGCCCAACCACTACCAACAGTCAGCCAAACGTTCTCCAGTAATTAACATATTCACAGCCGGGAGGTACGAAACAAAAAATCCATTTTTTTTTATGTGTAAACATTTTAACGTTCGATCAGATATAAGCATTGAGAAGTTGGTAAGTCAGCGAGTAATTGTCTATCCTACTAACTCTGGAAAAGGAAAGGAGAAAACCACTAATAATTAAAAACTTGAAATAAGAAAGGTAAAAGTAACGGTTTAAAAAATGTTAAATGAAATGATGGAGCTGTGCAATACAAACCAATTTGGTCATCACAGATTCTCTGACGTTCTCCCTCACTTTTCTTTGTTAGCTTGCAAACAAACAAAAATTAGAAATAAAAATAGAAATAAAATGTCAACGGTAAAAAAAAAAAGCAGAACCAGCGTGGAACGCTTTTATAAACGAAGATTTTCATTTCCCATCTTTCTTATTCCCTTTAATACACTGAATCTCTATGTACAGGATAAATTCGCGTGTATTGATGAGTACCCTTGAATATAGAGGTTCCCATAAGAGTCGTTTTGTACACACTGAATACCTTTAAACTTCTTGAGCTCTCTTGAACTGATTCAGTCTCTTTGAATTTGTTGGATTCCACTGAACAAAATTTTCTTGTCAAATGCTGAATTCCCGTGATCATGCCAAATCCCTCTGAACTTACTGAGTTCACATGAGCACTTAATTGCCCCAGAAGTTCTTAAATTTACATGAACGCTTTGAATCTTTGTGAGAACTCCTAATTCCCTTGGAAGCTGCCGATCTCTTAAGAATAAACTGGATTTTCTTTGAATATTCCCATAGACATACCCAGTTACTCTGAAGATACTGAATTCTCTCGAACATGGTCTGAGCTCTGAACCATGGAATCTAAAGGGAATTAGGAATGTCAGAATCAGTTAATACAATATGATAATTGTTATTGCATCATTTATTTTATCAACATTAGGCAGATAATTATAGATAAGCACATTGGATGTAACTGTAGAGGAATGGCTGATTGATATCGCTAGTATGAAAAAAGCGAAATTGATACCGTGGAAGCAATGAGAATTAACACTATGTAACAAAACGCTTCAGGTGTCAAAGACTGTTTAGTAAAATAAATCAATAAGTTCAGTGATTTTAAATCAACGAAAACCTACAACGATAGCAGACTCATGAGAAAAAAGTTTGTAAGCAGACATGAGAGGATCTCTCTCGCGCGCGCGCGCACATCGGCGAACATACAAGCGAATGCAAAAATTCCCACCCCAAAAAAGTCTAGAGAAAAGGAGATTATTAAAAAAGAAAGCAGGCATTACGAGAGAAAACTGGAGTTGAAGCGGGAATGTAAATTCGTCTCAAGAAATTCGGAAAGTCTGAGTCAAAGAAAGGCTTCAAGCAACGTGTAACTGTTGGCGATTTAAAATGCAAATCCCGTATGTAAATCCCCCCGCTGCCGCAAATGATGGCCTTGTTATGGCCGGAGCTTCGTCCCGCTTTTTTTTTCGGAATTATAAAAAAAAGGAAAAGCGGCGACCGGCGCTCGCTTGCTCGCTCTCAGGGCCCTGCTTGCCCAATAACTGCAATGTGTGTTTCGCCCCAATTTATTGTTCTGGGCGGGTGAGGGACTGCGTCTGGCTTGGGAAGAGGAGGGTGGGGATCCTGCATTGGAGGGGGCGGGGGGGTCGATCTCGAAGTGGTAGAGGGATATGGAAGGTATTGTAGTGAGTTTAGTGTAGTGTTACGCCTGGCTTTAGTAAAAACTGGAATAAGTTGGTAAATAAATTACTACGTAAATAAATGAACGAATAAATAATAATTATTTGTCACTAGTAAACTAAAATGTGAGTGGAAAATGAACGGAGTGTGTTAACAATTCTTTAAAATTCGCACACGTAATATCTGATGTCCATGGTCCATGTAAATAGAGATAAATATTATTTATTCATTTTAAATAAACAAAAACACAAGTCGAAAATGACCGGGATTTGTTAGCAAGGTTTTTGATGCTATACGAGGAATTTGAAATGATTCCCGTGTTCTCCTCGTTTTGCGTTTTTCTTCATTAGTTTAAGCCTTTTTCTTCCTTCTTCTTCCTCGTCGCCTCCTTTAGGATGCTCAATTGAATGAGGGCTTATAAGGGATGCGGGAACCCTTCACAGAACGCTCTTTTGTGCCAAAGCTAAACACAGAGAATTAATAATAATCTACCCCAAAACAAGAAGAATAAGCGCCTTTGCAAAATGAGCCTGAAGGTCTACAAAAGGAACAGCAATTCTTGTGCATGTATCATGTATACCCTAATCTTTGGGAAACATTAAACAATAAAATCTGAGTCAACATATACATACGAATATTTAAGTTCAGTTGAGCACGATAAATACCTAGAAATTTTATGAAACATTTCTTTTCTGGTTAACATAGAATTATAGAAGAGAACTATGTATTTACCGAAACGAAAATATTGCAGTTTTTATAAAAATTTTGTCTGCATTTTATTTCAACATTGCAATATTTGGTATCTTATCAAAGTTACTAGATACACATCATTTTGTCATTATTGCTTATAGAGGAGACAAACTATCTGAATGGGAAATAACCTGTAATACAGTTAAAGAAAAAGTTCCGCCATCACTTTTTGAGTGAGACCGAAAAAGAAATGTGTAATTTCAGAGATTCTGCATCTTCTTATGTATTCATTTCTAAGATAAAATTAGCCATGACAAATTGCCGTCAATTATCCGTGAATGCCCTCATCAACCTGTGACCTGTCAGTAATGCGGAGGTGGGGGAGATTGGCAATGAGGAAGGGGAGCTAAGAGAAAACTATGGAAGCAGAATACGAGAAAAGATCGAAACAATGTCTTTACTGTTTCGTTATAGTATCAGATTTCGTGGTTCTTTTAAGTGATTTGATCTGTGAAAATGTTGCTATAAAGCACTGTGACACTTTCAGCCATTGAGTGCTTAAGGCAGTGAAAAGAGGGAGTTGGAGTGGTTAGACTGCAAGATGGAAGAAAGGAAGTGGGAACGGAGGTGAAGTAAAAGGCTAAAGAGTAGGTGCAGCTAGGGGCTGAAGGGGTGATGCAAACAACCTGTACTAACGACTACAGTACACCACATGATGTTCGTTGGCACTATTTCCCTACGGGGAGTTTTTTTTTTTTTAAGTAAATTGTACGAAGTGGCACAAGAGTGTTTCGTCTCTGCCTTGTAAATGAGATCTGCTGGTCCTGTTTACAAGAACTATACATACACATAAATGGCGCAAAAAAATCCTCACTTTCGACTTTCCGTAAAGATTGGCTTATGTTGTTCACCGTTTTCAGAATGAGAAACCTTTCCAAAAACATAGACAAAACATAACTGGTTGAATGTAGGTTATGTGTCGTTACAATTACAAGGGTCACTAACACCCATAGGGAAACTAAGAAGTTGATTGGTTTTTCGATGACTCCCTTCAGTGACCATTTTTTTTTTTTTTTTTTGCTTCAAATACAGAGCTTTGGAATTTTCTTCCAGCCTCTGTTTCCCTCTCTGTTTTCAGTTTTCTTGTTTCTTAAGACCTTAGCTGGCAAAAGCTATAAGGTTGCTTGGCGTGTTTGACTTTAATCATATTGTGAATGTAACTGTCGGATGAACAGCGAAGTTACGTAATATGTTATTTGTCAGTAGTTGCGTAGGCGACCACCAAGACAGCGTAGACGTTGAGGGTACATAAAAATCCCCGGAGCAAGTCTGTTGGGGCTTGCAGCCTCATTTCAGAGATTTGGAAATTTACCCAATAGCCCTTCAATGGAGAAAAGATGCTTGGTGGCTATTGCAATTACATGTGTATCTGGTAAAAGTGACCAGCAGATTCTACATATATACACACACACACACACACACACACACATATATATATATATATATATATATATATATATATATATATATATATATATATATATATATATATATATATATATATATATATATATATATATATATATATATATTTATAAACTGCGATGATGAAGGCAGAAGCCTAATATACAGAGAACAAGGGCAGATGTTAAGGCACACAAACAATTAACAGTATTTATTGTGGCCGGCAGCGTTTCGCAATAGTCCATTGCATTTTCAAGGCTGCAATGACATATATTGTAAATAAAAAGGAAAGTTACTACATAAGATTGTAAAGGTAACATTACATTTCTTAAAATACTCTAAAGCAAATCTACCCCGTACGTGGCTAAAAAGTGACCAAACATAAAAAAGTAAAACTGGTAGGAAGGAAACAGAACTGTAGAACAATCTATTTACATAAAAATGGATATGTGTGTGTATGTGCCACAATAACTCTGAAATGCATTGAGCAATTTCAGCCAAACTTGGTTAACATATGACTTACTGTCTAGAAATCAGCACTGTGGGAGGTAAGACATTACTAGCACCAGAGAGAACCAAAGGTTGGGGAGGGCTTCTCTGAAACGGCTCTGGTTCTGCCCGTAGACTTAGTAACTTTACGAATTTATCATATCTAATTTCGGTGTACATATGACTTACTATCTGGAGAAGAATACTGTGGGGGGTAAGACATCACTGGCACCAAAGGGGGTGGGGGTTGGGAAGGGGGAGAGAGAGAGAGAGAGAGAGAGAGAGAGAGAGAGAGAGAGAGAGAGAGAGAGAAAGCGAGCGAGAGAGAGGGAGAGGAAGTGAGAGAGAGAGATTAGAGGTGGTATTAGGGAGAAGAAAGAGGGAAAGAAACAGGGAGGGTTGGAGAGAGAAATAGAGAGAGGGAGAGAGTGAGAGAAAGAAAGAGAGAGAGAGAGAGAGAGAGAGAGAGAGAGAGAGAGAGAGAGAGAGAGAGAGGAAGTGAGAAAGAGAGAGTAGAGGTGGTGTTTGGGAGAAGAAAGAGAGAGAGAGTGAGAGGGAGAGGAAGCGAGAGAGAGAGAATAGAGGGTGTGCTAGGGAGAAGAAAGAGGGAAAGAGATAGGGAGGGTTGGAGAGAGAGAGAGAGAGTGAGAGAGAGAGAGAGAGAGAGAGTGAGAGGGAGACGAAGCGAGAGAGAGAGTAGAGGGTGTGCTAAAGAGAAGAGAGAGAGAGAGAGAGAGAGAGAGAGAGAGAGAGAGAGAGAGAGAGAGAGAGAGAGAGTAGAGCGGGTGTTAGGGAGAAGAAAGAAGGAAAAAGTGAGAGAGAGAGAGAGAGAGAGAGAGAGAGAGAGAGAGAGAGAGAGAGAGAGAGAGAGAGAGAGAGAGAGAGGTGGTGTTAGGGAGGAGAAAGAAGGAAAAAGTGAGAGAGAGAGAGAGAGAGAGGTGGTGTTAGGGAGGAGAAAGAAGGAAAAAGTGAGAGAGAGAGAGAGAGAGAGAGAGAGAGAGAGAGAGAGAGAGAGTGGTGTTAGGGAGGAGAAAGAAGGAAAAAGTGAGAGAGAGAGAGAGAGAGAGAGAGAGAGAGAGAGAGAGAGAGTAGGGAGTGTCAGGGAGGAGAAAGAGGGGGAAAAGTGCGGGAGAGTTGGAGAGAGATAGATTGAGAAAGAGAGAGGAAAGAAAGTTTACTGGTTGACATTCAGAGTTATCCCAGGCAGTGCCGGGTTGGTCAGCTAGTTACATAATAAACAAAGGTGTGGAAGTGGAAGTCGTGAACTTGTCCTTGTGTTGGGCTGAGGCTATTATTTCGAAGTTTTTCATATCAATCTGTTTTGCAGATTGCAGGGTGATTTCGGATATTTGAGAAGTCAGGTCTTGATGATCTGCATCCCGTCCTATAACTAATGCCCTGATGTTGGCTGCATATATATATATATATATATATATATATATATATATATATATATATATATATATATATATATATATATATATATATATATATATATATATATGTATATATATATATATATATATATATATATATATATATATATATATATATATATATATATATATATATATATATATATATATATATATATATATATATATATATATATATATATAGAAATAATGAGCAACAGGAACGAAACCTGGTCCCCCGAGTGACAAGCCAGGGTGATACCAATTTTCCTATCAGGGTCATAAAATAGGTTGGAACCAAAATACTTATGTATCTACTGACTGGGAAAATACTCTCTCTCTCTCTCTCTCTCTCTCTCTCTCTCTCTCTCTCTCTCTCTCTCTCTCTCTCTCTCTCCTGTTAAGAAAGTTGCTTCAGTTACATTGCCCAACATTTTCTTAACATTTTATATTTTATCTCTTCTTAACCCCCATTCCTATCAGGGCTGAACTTGGACTTAAAGGGCACTGGGAATGTGACTATCCATCTCAGCGACCTTGAAAACAATGGATTAGACACTAATATCTGTCATTTTTTACATTTTATTTTTCACCTCTTCTGACCTCCCCCCTACTTCCTATTGGTGTTGAACTTGGACTTAAAGGGCATCGGGAGTGTCACTATTCATCTCAGTAACCTCTGAAATTATGGATGAGAAACTAATACCTGCCATTTTCTGTTATTTTTACATGTTGCCCTCTTCCCACCTACACCCCCTTTGGTGCCAGTGATGTCTTACCCACCCTCACAGTATTCTTTTCCAGATAGTAAGTTCTATGTATACCGAAATGAGGTATGGTAAACCCGTAGAGTTTATTTAGTTTCTAAGTCTACAGGCAGAACCAGCCTCATTTCAGGGAAGCCTTTCCCATCCCCACCCCCTTTGTTGCCCTTTGTTGCTAGTGATGTCTTACCCTCACAGTATTCTATTCGGGATAGTAATTCATATGTATACCAAGTTTGGTTGAAATTACTCGATGCATTTCAGAGTTATGCTGGAACATACACAGATACATACATACACACATACATTTATATATATATGACATTTTTTTATCACACCGTGATTTATATATGATCATGAAGCTAAAAATATCGCTTAATGTCAAATCCACGCTACCTCGGGAATATCCCTGATGGGGAATTATCACCGAAGGGGAATTTATAAGTGATAAATGGACGGGCACTGCCGAGTCTCGATCCCACGACACAGACGCGCATCCAGCGAATCCAGTCGACGCTAACCACTGAGCTATCAAGAGAGGTATAAGTTAACGCCGAGTCTGGTGTACTTTATTTACCCATCGAGAGCGGGGAAATTGTACTTAGCTTCAGCATTAACCCACCTCGACCATGATAGTTCATTGGTACGTTTGGAACACGCAGCTCTTTTTATGACATTTTTTTTATCACACTGTGGGTTAATGTCGAAGCTAAGTACAATTTCCCCGCTCTCGACGGGTAAATAAAGTACACCAGACTCGGCGTTAACTTATACCTCTCTTGATAGCTCAGTGGTTAGCGTCGACTGGATTCGCTGGATGTGCGTCTGTGTCGTGGGATCGAGACTCGGCAGTGCCCGTCCATTTATCACTTATAAATTCCCCTTCGGTGATAATTTCCCATCGGGGATATTCCCGAGGTAGCGTGGATTTGATATTAAGCGATATTTGTGGCTTCATGATCGTATTATATATATATATATATATATATATATATATATATATATATATATATATATATATATATATATATATATATATATATATATACACAAATTGTAGTCAAGGGCAGGAATACTCTGGAGATTCACACTTCCTTTATTGCTTCCTACGTTTCGTGATTCATAATCACATCATCAGGGAATTCTATGGAAAATGAAATAAATTTTTTTTTATAAGTATATTACTGTCTTTGTTTGTTTCTCCATTATTGGAAAGAAAGAAAAAAAGAATTTTCTTAACATTAGACAATTTTTTATTCTTTTTTTTTTATTTATTTGGAGGGTTTTGTGATTTTGCTATTTTTAATGTGCTCTTGTGTAACCATATGTGTCCGTGTGTAACTTGATTTTAAGCTTTGTGTGTATGTATTTAAGTGTGCTCTTGTGTATGTAATTTTTAACAGCCTTTATAGATTTTTAGTGACTAATGTTTTAACGTAATTCAGTTTTAGCCGTTCAGTACTTTTATTAATTTATTTCATTTTCCATAGAATTCCCTGATGATGTGATTATGAATCACGAAACGTAGGAAGCAATAAAGGAAGTGTGAATCTCCAGAGTATTCCTGCCCTTGACTACAATTTGTGTGTGTGCATCGAATCTGCCAGATTTGTGTGATATATATATATATATATATATATATATATATATATATATATATATTTCTATACACACACACACACACACACACACACACACACATAATATATATATATATATATATATATATATATATATATATATATATATATATATATATATATATATATAGATAGATAGATATACATATATGATCAATTATGAAGAGCTGCCCTTGTATTTCACGAAAATTCTGTTTTTAAGGGCGAATGACTCTATGAAATGAAGTGTCATTTCCGTAAGTGTGAAGTGGTATGCTGGAGATTAAGGCTTCTGTCTGAGCTGTTAATTCTGTAGACTAGTATAGCTATGGCTGTAATATTTAGTGACGAGTAACGTCCAAGCGACAATTTCCATTTGTGCAGATGTCGGATTGCACTCTAATTTGAAACGGGATGAAAGAGGAACGTTGTGTGGAAATGTAACATTTAGTGAACTACACCTCTGTTGTCTTAATGAAGGTAAATGGCAGAAAGATACTTAGTGTTTTTGGCATGATCAATGTGAAACAGAAGTATCAAAAGGAGAAATAAAAGAAAGGAAGAGTTAGGCTATTGTCTGGTGTTTGTTTGTGCGGTTCTGCTATGCTTAATGGGCTTGGTATGAGGTTTTAATACTGTCCTCTATTTATTCATGCGTTAGACATAGATATACACAGTTACACACTCTAACGTGTACAACATTATTTAAGACGAACCAAACTTGCACTGGTGGATTGCTAGATCGAAATATTACCACTACGCCATCTAGAGAGAAGAAAGCTTCATTCGTACATCACATGGACTCACTGTATTCCAGTAGCAGTTATGAAATATTTATACACATATTTATGAAAAATATCCACAGTTGATTAAACATATACACACTAATTATGTCGTAAGTGGAATTTGTTTTTTTTTTAATTCAGGTATTTTTTGCAGCGTGAATGGCCGCTTTCCTTTTCTCGAGGCTTAATAATTTGGAAGAGAATACACTCAAGGCAATATATTTCCTCCTCCTTAATAGAGACTTACGCCATTCCAAGTACTTCTAAACTGAATTATTCTCGCTTGCCGTACCAGTTGTATTTCTTCTTCATTCATAAGTTATTTTCAGAATTTTTTTACTCTAGCCAGACCTTGAAAGTCACTCTTGTAGACTTGCTTAGAGCCGAAGAGAAGTATTTGTTTTTGAACTCTGTGGAGTAAAAGAAATTAAACAGCTTGTGAAGCAGACCAAAGTACAGTAAAACAGAGAAGGCATTGCATCGGGACTGAGTATGTTCCATGCAAGGTACACTATAGTTTATGAGCTCTTACTGGGCCCTTTATCTAACTTGATCTAATAGGATGTATATGAAGGTTACTAGATAAATGTGCTACGTATTAACGTCTCCCGTTTGTTGGTCCGAATGCGGAAGCCAAGCCAGGTTTCATAATCCATCATAACTTGCCGCTCTTGGGTGCTGGCATAAGGCCGCGTAAGCTAAACCACTCGACAAAAATCTCCAACATTTGTGTTCATTTTGAAGTAGAAAAAAAATTAAAATGATAATAATTACAACCTAATAAATGGCAGGATGAAACTCAAATGCAAAAGGCTTTCACATTTACAAAGCCAAAAACAATGATGGATTTTACATAAAACAAAAATAGGGACTGGTGTTGTACCCAACTATCCGCACAGAATCTGGGAAAATAGATTCATGTATTTTCATATATTCTAATCGTTATGAGTCAAAGGGCATATCACGATTAATATATATACATACATATATATATATATATATATATACACACATATATATATATATATATATATATATATATATATATATATATATATATATATGTATATATAAATTTATATATACTGTATATATATACACACACACACACACACACACACACACACACATATATATATATATATATATATATATATATATATATATATATATATATATATATATATATATATATATATATATAACTATATGTGTGTGCGTGTTCGCCAGAGCGATTGTGCCAGAGCGGATGCATAAAATGCAATTAATATAACAATGTGAGAGGTATTGCATGACCGTTTTATTTCTGTATTTCTAGTGAATGCAACCTGTATTTTTCGCACCCCATTACGCAACTGAGCATGGATCTATTCCGGTTCTTACAAATATATCTGACTTCGATAGATATGTTACATATGAGCTGAAACTGATGATTTTTTCTCAGTGGAGGTGGAGTGGGTAAACGCTGAGCATTTCGCCTCCTGATGAAGTTCAAAGTTCCACAGCGGAATGGAGAAGTATCTTCATACATTTTATTTTCTCTTTTGGATTTTAGAAGATTAAAAGGGACATAAATTTACAGTACATCTTACTTTCTTTATATATATATATATATATATATATATATATATATATATATATATATATATATATATATATATATATATATATATATATATATAGAGAGAGAGAGAGAGAGAGAGAGAGAGAGAGAGAGAGAGAGAGAGAGAGAGAGAGAGAGAGAGAGAGATTTTGGGATGTGCTTATTGTTCCATGCCTTTCTGATAGGACATCAGAGGCACAGTGAATCTCAAACAACTAATCTAAAAGTGTTAGTCCTTCCCAAGTATTTCATCCTGAGCGAGTGTCCCTAACCACCGTATTAAGCCTCACTTTTAGTTTTCTGAAAAGAAGACTATTGAGATGGCTATTTGTCTGTCCGCACTTTTTCCGTCCGCCCTCAAATCTTAAAAACTCCCGAGGCTAGAGGGCTGCAAATTGGTATGTTGAGCATCATCCACCCTTAAATCATCAAACATACCAAATTGCAGTCCTCTAGCCTCAGTAATTTTTAATTTATTTAAGGGTAAAGTTAGCCGTAATCGTGCTTCTGGCAACGATATAGTATAGGCCACCACCGGGCCGTAGTTAAAGTTTCTTGGGCCACGGCTAATTCAACATTATACCGAGACCACCGAAAGATAGATCTACTTTCGGTGGCCTTGATTATACGCTGTAGCGCCTGTACAGAAAACTCGATTGTGCCGTAGAAACTTCAGAGCATTTTTTACTTGTTATGTCTTGGCTCCGGCAGAGGATATATAGTCTGTTGGGAGCACGCTGGTTTTAAGTGGTAATTGTTTCGTACGTTCGACGGCGGTCACCCTCCCATAAACTGGCCAAAAGCCGTCTTGTTTGACTCCTCCTATAAGATACCTTGCGTTACAGCGAGTTCCGTTTGAATATTGTTAGGTGTGTTTTCGTTCTTTATGGAAAATAAATGTCATTTTTACCATAGCGAGATAAGCACTGGGTCGTAATATCTGAACGTACCAAATATAAATAGATTCACATCTTGTTCTGTGAACATTATTTCCAAAAATGTGGCTGAAGTCACCATCAACATTGTCTTCTCTTGATAATGATGATAATCAGCTGGTCAACTGTCGTCGTTGCATTCCCATTCCATCCCTTTTATATTGCCAAAACAGCCAAGTAAAAGTTTATATAATCGTGTCTTGAATAAAGGAGAAATGGGTGAGTTAATATTTTTTTCTGTGTTGCTCTGCGAAAGATATTAAATTCAAGATTATTCTAAACGAGGTTTTTTCTTTTATTGACGAACACCTTTATTATTCCTCTGTGCGAACATATAACTGGAACTGTATAAGATTATATCTAAGGTGTTTTATTAATTAACATTTTTTATGAGTATGTGTTAGCATAGAACTGGAGGTGGATTGGATTCTATCTGCATGATGGAATTAATGTTTAATAACTCTTGATGACGCGGGAGACTTGGAAAAAGTTTGACCACCCAGACTGGTTCCAGTTTCGTTTTAGATAAGAGTGTAAAATTTTCTATCCAGATGGAGCAGACCTACCACTGGAAGGTCAGTGTCTCGTCAGAAAATAATTATGTATTTGTACATACATACATACATACATACATACATACATACATACATACATACATACATACATACAGCATATACTCATTCAGCATACACAAAGCCGTATTAGTAAATGCATCATAATGGAGCTTATTCCTTTTTATTTCACCTTAAGAGATTTCCATCCGACAGTCATCACAGCGAACAATAGTGAGTGTCTTCCTGAAGCTCCATTTAATTAAGAGAACAAAGGTTGCCTAAATGTAGTTCACTGAGTGTTGCATTTTAATGAGACATCGTCCTTTTTTTTTTTTCTTCATTTCGAATTTGAGCGAAATCTGACTTCGGCCCAAAGGGAAATTGCATCTTGACATTGATGATGTTATTTCTGGGCGGTGCGAAAGGCAGAGTTTAATTACTCTCAGGAAATAATAAAGACTAAAAATGAACTTAACCCTTATCACACTGATTCACGCTTGGGGGAAATGAGACCTCATTTCATTGCGTCACCTCTCTTGCAGGAAAAAAAAACCCAGTGGCATACTGAGACGTGGACAATTCGTTGCGTTGCGTTAATGCCTCGTAACCCCTCTATTCCCTGATAGATGTAAACTTAATAGAAATAATATAATGCAGCCTTGAGTTAAAATTAATTCTAATCCTTCGTGGCAGCGTTGGTAAGGTATTGCGAAACCGCTATTTCTCTTACACCAACGCGGAGGAAATTTTTTTTTATTTTAATCTCTAATACAGACTCAAGGTTCTCAGTGGAAAATGCACAGCTCTCAGAAAATAAGGATTTCAGAGGTTACTTATTCATTGGGTATTTGCCGTTTACTGTCTATCTACCTTTGCAGTGGAAATACGACTGTGACTATTATGAGGTTATTGCCTTTGCCAATAATGTTTAAGGGATGCGTTAATCTGTAGTTTTCTTGTTTATTTGTTTGCTTGTCCGCAACATTGGTATGAAAGTTATTAAGAAAATTCAGTACATTTCTATTGGTGGTTTTGTGTCGTAATATGAATGTTGGTCGAGTTTCTCTTATTATTATTTATTGCTTTCGCTTAAGCTTCAAGATATTACAACCATATGACCCCAAACCCGAGATTTGCAGACTGCCGTCCCGATAATTGACCGCAACTAATGTATAACTTTGTGCTATACTAAATTTTCAGCGTCTAGAAGTACGCACTGTAAAACTATTTTACTGTCGTGTAATGGTCTTATTTGAACATTTTACATTTTTCAAATGAGCACGAAATCAGTTCTTCAATTAGTTATAATGTCGTCATCATGTTTTCCTATATTTTGGTATATCATTATTCAATTTTCTCTTTCTGAGCCATTTTCAAGTGATTTCATGGATTTACTCCACTTCTTCTTGCTCAGCATCACGATAATATTTTTCGCAGCAACTTGAAATTATTGCAAGAAAAAATATTATAATTTATTTTAACTTGCAACGAAGGACATTTTCATAATATTCACGGAAAAATATATCGTTGTGTAGTTATTTGACACCATAGGTAGTACCTCAAGTCTTCATTGCTTATCATCATTTTAGAAACAACACGTCCAGATGGTTATGTTTAGCCCAAGGACTTTGAAAGAGAAACCCATTCAATAAAACTGTTTTCAGTTAAAAATATGACGCTTGCATTTATGTGTGTCATCTTAGTCATCACTTCAAAGTACGATGCATCAGTTCATTGGAGAATATATATATATATATATATATATATATATATATATATATATATATATATATATATATATATATATATATATATATATATATATATATATATATATATATATATATATGAAATTTTTTATCACACCGTGATTTATATACAATCATGAAGCTACAAATGTCGTTTAATATCAAATTCACGCTACCTCGAGAGTATCTCCGATGGAGAATTATCACCGAAGGGGAATTTATATAAGTGATAAATGAACAGGTACCACTGGGACGCGAACCCTTGACATGGACCCATTCAACGACTCCAGTGGACGTTACCACCGCGCCATCTTGATGGCGCGGTGGTAACGTCCACTGGAGTCGTTGAATGGGTCCATGTCAAGGGTTCGCGTCCCAGTGGTACCTGTTCATTTATCACTTATATAAATTCCCCTTCGGTGATAATTCTCCATCGGAGATACTCTCGAGGTAGCGTGAATTTGATATTAAACGACATTTGTAGCTTCATGAATATATATATATATATATATATATATATATATATATATATATATATATATATATATATATATATATATATATATATATATATATATATTCGATATAGATCCAAATTCAGCGTTGCATAGACGGGAAGGAGAGAGAGAGTAAATATGACACATGATGGGAGATACACACACACACACACACACACACACACACACACATATATATATATATATATATATATATATATATATATATATATATATATATATATATATATATATATATATATATATATAATAACTCGAGTGGTGTGCATTTTTACTTACATTCCTTCCCACAAAACATTCTCCTACCCCTCCCCCCCCCTCTCCTTTACCTTGCTCGGAATTCATAACAGAAAGAGGGAATTCCCAGTGAGAATTCTTTTGCGCGTTCTTTCCAACTCCTATGAAGATTTAATGCTCTCTCTGTGTGTGAGCAAGAAATTGTACTTCATATGACCGCTTGTTTATTTGCTTCATTGCTTTCTGGTTACCCCCAGACGACTAGAGTTGTTGGTCTATCCCAAATATACTTTGAAATGATATTAATGGAATTTATTAAAACTCCGTGGGTGCAAGGCTTTTAGACAAGATGGAACAGATTAGAATTTCTGGTAGATCAGGATGTGGATGCAGATTCCGGATAGTCTGTAAATCTCAGGATTAATGATAATCATTAGAGTTGGAGACTTTTCCTTTTGTAACCGAGCTCTGGAATTCTCGACTTATTTCCGTTTCTCCAAGTCATATAACTCATTTTTTGGCCGTGAATGATTAAAGGCAATCGCCGTCTGTCCTCATGATCTTTATTTACCCCCTTCCCAAAACAAAAACAAAAAAAAAGAGAAAATTTTCCCGCAAATAAAACATCTGAAAAGTTTCAAATACATGGAAAAATTTTATTTATGAAAATAAAACCGTATGAAAAGTTTTGTGCTACTAAATCAAAATCTTTAATGTGATCTTGAAAAGAGCCTGAACATTTTTTTTATCTGAAAAAATGTCTTGCCGGTAAAGAACAGTTTAAAATGGTCCGCAAAAAGAGTCTTCATATTTCTTGCATGATGAAAAGACGTGGATTGTTTTATGCAAGTGAAAACATCTGCATTTTTTTTTTGTTCGGATAAAAGCATCTGAAATTTTTTGGTGATTGAAGATATCTAAATATATTCCAACAAATAAATTCGAAAATTTTTCTTGAAAAAATACCCGACTTTTATCAGAATACTAAAACATCTGAGAATTTAGGTGCAGCGTCATTTTGCTTGCTTCTCGTGTTTTTATTTATTTAATTTTTTTTTGTTTATTTAACGAGACAACACAAAGTCAGTATTATCTTTTTGCTACATTTAAATCATTCTTACTGTTGGCCTCGGGAGTTCCTCCGCGTTCTCCCTCCTCCTTATCTCCTCTTCTTTACTCCTCGCACTTCTCCTCCTTCTCTGCTTCTCGTCTCGGAGGAGGCACACTGAGTTATGGAAGCAGTTTATGCTTTCTGCAGACACAATAAATTGTTTAATTATTCTTGTTTGTTTGTTGGCACATGTAATCCCATGCTTGTTTTGAATGCAATGAATATTATTGGAAGGTAAATGGGTAATGCCATCCCTAGACAAATGCCTGATTTTTAGGCAACTGGAATGAAAGGAAGAATTTCTCTCTCTCTCTCTCTCTCTCTCTCTCTCTCTCTCTCTCTCTCTCTCTCTCTCTCTCTCTCTCTCTCTCTCTCTCTCTTATGATTTGGAATGAACTTCAGCAGAGTGACGAGTGACATTATCTTGTTCAGACAAATAATTCTGATCTGTCGTGCTTCCTTTTAAATGAAATTAAATTTCCTCTCTCTCTCTCTCTCTCTCTCTCTCTCTCTCTCTCTCTCTCTCTCTCTCTCTCTCTCTCTCTCTCTCTCTCTCTCTCTCTCACACACACACAATTACTTATCTCTCCTCTCTCACATTTCATTTCTCTCTCTCTCTCTCTCTCTCTCTCTCTCTCTCTCTCTCTCTCTCTCTCTCTCTCTCTCTCTCTCTCTCTCACACAATTACTTATCTCTCCTCTCTCACATTTCATTTATCTCTCTCTCTCTCTCTCTCTCTCTCTCTCTCTCTCTCTCTCTCTCTCTCTCTCTCTCTCTCTCTCTCTCTCTTCACGGGCGCGTGTGTAATGTGCGTGTGATAAGCCTTTATTATTCAAATCCCGCCATTCCGTGTTGAAATCTCCATGAGGAAGGGTTGTGGAAAAATTTTAGATTCTCTTTGGAATCTTGATGGAGCTCTGCATTCATTATGGAGCGGGACATCAGTAATCGCCTTTGCTCCTCTTTTTTTATCAAAGGAGCAATTCCATTTTGACGTTATTGTTAATATGTTTCTTTTTTCTTTGTCCTTAGCTCTCTTCTCTTTGGTGTTCTTCATGTTTTTTTTCTATTATATCATCTAACGTTGTAATGGAAATTGCACGAATTAACAACGTTCTTTTAAAGTATATTGGTAATTGGATTATAGAACCTGGTGGAGCGCTTATATTTATATGTATGATTATAACCACTTTTACACGTGATTCTTTTATCACACATTACGACAGATGAAAAGGGGTGACCGGTTTCTACTTTATTTCCAAGCCATTAACGAAATAAGGACGAAACCGGTCAGGACATGCACCCCGTTCCTCATTTTTTCACCTGTGGTAATGTGTGATATATATATATATATATATATATATATATATATATATATATATATATATATATATATATATATATATATATATATATATATATATATAATATATATTATATAAATAAGTAAACAGACAGATACGTAATTTTCACTTTTAAATACGGGAAAATTAAGACCGCGAGAAATGAGGATTGTGAATAATAAATAAACTACTAGTTTTCATAATATAAAAGATCTGTAACTCCCGATGAAATTAAGATCGCCGCAAGAAAGTGACGGGAAAACGATTAATGATCTTTTCCAGCCAGTAGGAAGAAAGGAATTATTCACAAGAAGAACCCACCCACAAAAAACGAACTTTGAAGAGGCAAAAACCAGGATGAGAAATATGAATGAAAGACGAGGCACGCTGAGGAACGCTGTCACTAACAGAAGAATTTTTTTATTAATATTTTATCCCTTTCTGCGCGCTGATTCCCTTTGAACTGGCGAAGTTCCTTGGAAACGTTGATTTTCTCGAATACAAATACTTTCATTTAAAGTCGTTAAATTATCTTAAATGGTTTGAATTCACTAAAATTCGGCAGATTCCCTCAGAGAGTATCGAGTTGTTTGTAAGGTAATCTATATTCCACCGAAAGGACATAAATTCCATTGAAAGTTGTTAACTTTTTTCGATGCTTTAAATCCCTACGTAATTATTTAATCACCCTAAACATTGTAAATCCCTCGACACTGATTGGATTACCTTGAATATATTGAATTTCTTTTAACTCTGTCTGCTGTCGAAATACAATAAATTCCTCTGAACTCATTGAACACCCTTCACATTTTTTTTTTTTTTCATCTCACTAAATTACCCTAAAAAATATCTTTTTTGAACTAACTGAAATCTACACGCGCTAAATCCCCTTGAATAACTGAATTCTTTTAAACAAGCTGAATACCCTTAAACAGAGTAGATTTTCCGGAAACCAAGGAATATCAAGGGAGCCCAAGGACAACGGAGATCTAAGGGAGATTAATGGTACAAAAACTTGGTCGCTGAAGAGAAGGCCTCTTTGAGCGCACATATTTTGCTCACGTGTTTGACTGAGTGTTTGCTGTACCCGGATGCATCATAAATTTCAATACAAAAAACTATATATTGAATATGACGCTATCCATTTTAGTTACTGAAACTGTGAAGACTTGGAATTTGAAGGTTTACGAAAATTGCAGCAAATTAAATATTGTACTTGTCAATTAGGCTTCATATAGCAAGAAAAGGAGAGAAAACTAATAATTAATAAAATGGCTGATTCTGAATCTAACAAACAAGATTAGCTTTCGAAAGATGCTCTCTCTCTCTCTCTCCCTCTCTCTCTCTCTCTCTCTCTCTCTCTCTCTCTCTCTCTCTCTCTCTCTCTCTCTCTCTCTCTAAATACATCGGGGAACATGCCAACAAGTGCAAGAAAATCTATTGAAAAGAGAATTCTAAAAAAAGAAAACTCCCCCGGGGGAAAACACCGAGTTCAGGGCGAATGTAAATTCGTATCAAGAAATTCAGAAAGTTTGAGTCAAAGAAAGGCTCAAGCGAACGTGTAACTGCTGGCGATTTAAAATGCAAATTCCGTATGTAAATCCCCCGCTGCCACAAATGATGGCCTTGTTATGGCCAGAGCTTCGTCCTACTGTTTTTTTTTTTTTTTTTTTTTTTTTTTTTTTTTGAAATATGAGAGAGAGAAAAAAAAAAATACCGGCCCACGCGAGCTTGCTCGCTCGGCCTGGCATTCCCGCTAACTGCAATATGTGTTTCTTCCCAATTTATTGCCCGTGGGGGGAGGGGGGGCGGATTTCAGGCTTGGAGGCTGTGGGTGAGGGAGGGGAGGGTGTCCGCGGTCCTAGGAAGCCCGCTACTGGGTTTCATCCAGTTTTGCGGATGACAAAGAAATGAATCGAGTCTGACGATGCAAGAAATGGGAGAATAAATACAAAAAACAAATACGAGATGGAAATAAAAGAAACCTTTTGGCTCCATTTTCTCTTAACCATAAGTCCATGGATGGATTTGGGAGTTTATTTTAGTTTCATTATAGCTTCCTTTTACATATTTCTCATTTTTTCCATCCGGATGCTTAACAGAATTGTAACCTGAGGTTACCAGCAGTCCTTGTTTGATACTTTTCACTGTCAAAACCGAACATAAGGTAACAATAATGATTCATCAACGCAAGTACAAGTACAGAGCTTCCACTATAAGAAACAACAATACGTTTACAAACCTAACGCGTCCCGAGGTCTGCAG
>JANJGK010000046.1:9021992-9036992 GCA_039081455.1 Macrobrachium rosenbergii | reverse complement strand
TTGACCATTTTTCCTCTTTCTACCCAAATGCCAATGAGGCAATTATACGTAATGAATTCCGAAAAGAAGATCGTAATGATTATCAGACTGATTTAATCTTGGTGCAAATGAGACCTCATTTCATTGCGTCATCTTTTCTGGAGAAGACAAAACCTTTGCGAAATGCTTAGATAATGAGGCAGCGTCGACTAAGAGAATTATACTTCCCATTATCTATCTGTCGATATAGAATATAAAATTCAAAAATATAGTTAAGAACTACAGATAAAATATTTACAGTATAGTAAAAATAAAAAAATTACAAAAACACTGATCAGGTTTAAAGTTCCAAGTGAAGCTAGAGGAGTCTAGATTTAAATTAGGTTATAGTTTTCTTATGTACGAACTCTGCAAATCTTATTTTATTTTCAAAGTTACCAGTGATTAGAACTTTAATCTTCAAAATTTACATCAGTGTTACAGACATAGCAACAATCTTCCAGTGAAACAACTGATAGCTTATGATCATGTAACCTGGCATACAGTTTTAATAGAAGAGTCAAGAAGAGTCTTTAATGCTTCTCTAATTAATGTCTGGCATTCTGTACGATTGTGAATCTTGGCTGAACGCCGGTCTGAGGCCGATAATAAAACTGTATAATTGGGCACTGAAACTACTACTTGGTGTTAGAAAAACTACTTGTCATGACTTATGTTACACTGAATCGGGTTATCCATCATTTCAAGACCTAATTCGGAGTTGGCAAAGAAAGTTCCTTACTACAATGTACTGGGAGCCGTCTGTGATGGATGATGACCCTCTAATGTTAGTCATAAGTATACCTTAGTTTAACCAGACCACTGAGCTGATTAACAGCTCTCCCAGGGTTGGCCCAAAGGATTAGATTTATTTTACGTGGCTAAGAACCAATTAGTTACCTGGCAACGGGACCTACAGCTTATTGTGGAATCCGAACCACATTAAACCGAGAAATGAATTTCTATCACTAGAAATAAATTTCTCTAATTCTTCCTTGGCCGGTCGGAGAATCGAACGCGAGTCCAGCAGAGTGCTAGCCGAAAACGACACCAACCCGTCCAATGAGGAACTAATGTTAGTCATAAACACTATTGAATGAAAGGTATAACACCCGAGCATATCTCCATGGACTAATAAATGCAAGAGTAGGTGATGTCCAAGTCGCTATGGAGACGTTGCAGCATAATATTTTGAATTCCGAATCCTCTATGAGAATAACACATCGTGATATCAGCACAGTTCTCTGTTCATGATATTTATTTGGTTAAGCACAGTATCCCCGAACAGGAGAGGATTTCGTCTGGTTAAACTAAGGTATACTTACTTATTCACCCGCTTCAGACTTTCTCTCACTCCCTTGCGGTGGAGGTGGGTAGTAGGGTAGGAGGAGTTGCGGCCGTCTACCAATGGGGGAGAGTTTGTGTACTTGTAGTGCCATACAGACAGAGGCACTTTGCCCGAGAACGCAGAGTAAACGAAATAATTATGATTTTACAAGTATTGGGGACACATTTTCGGACCCTCGTGGTAAGTCAGAACAGTGTTAATTCTGTCTTCGTACGTATGAGAAAAGCGCGGAGAAGTGTTAAAAGGTGTTGTTCGGCTTGTTGGGTGTTATATTTTTTTTTTGTTTTCTAGAGTATATCTAGTTTTATGTTTTACAAGGAAAGGTTGTAGTAGTTAAGGTTCGGCTTAAATGGTTATAAGGTTTTCGTTTATTTAGCTGCATTTAAAGTTTTTTGTAAAAATTAAAATGCCGAAAATATTATATGACATGGTTTCAAGTGTTCTCGTTTAGAGGTTTTTTGATTCTAAAGATTTATTTGTGCATTTTTATGTACTTTTGTTGGACCATATTCAAGGACTGTAATTTTAATAACTGTATATGTTGTGGTCAATAGACTTCCATCTATCTATCTATCTATCTATCTATCTATCTATCTATCTATCTATCTATCTATATATCTATCTATCTATCTATCTATCTATCTATCTATACATCAATTCCAGATTCATACGGAAGTGGTATTTTTTTATGATTAACAATATTCTAAGTTTTTGTTTTTGTTTTTAGTTAACGGCGGTTTGTTTATTGAATTAAAGATTAAATACATCGCTTTCTTTAAAAGCTCGTGTGTTTCGTCATACAAGACTGGCATCTTGAAGTAAAGGGTCAACTACTTAAGCCCAAATGGGGAACCCTGCTAAAAGACTTCAGTTTAAGCCCGTCACAAACTCTTGTCTAACTCTATTTTCTATCTTTCACTGTGGCCTTGTCAGATGCATTGCAGTTCGTTATGATACAGGAAACTGACAGAACCCCATCGTCCGTTCGAGGTCGACTTCGCCTCCAGTGCCTCCTGCCCACTCCTGTCCTCACCTCACCTCACCTCTCCTCCCTCTCCCCGTCTTGCCCAGAATGACAAATTGGGAAGAACGCAAACTTCAGTTAGCGGGAATGGAAAGCCAGAAGAACGAGCGAGGAGCGGTCGCGGCTTTTTTCATTTTTTCCTTTTCATAAGACAGAAAAAAAAAATAAAATAAAATACCAGCGGAACGAATCTCTATCCATAACAAGGCCATCATTTGTGGCACCATGGGGTTTCCATAGCGGATTTGCATTTTAAATCGCAGGCAGTTGCACGTCATCGTCAGCCTTTCTTTGAATCAAACTTTACGAATTTCTTGATACGAATTTACATTTGCTGTGAATCTGCGATTTCTCTTCTTAGACAAAAGGTTTCCTTTCTCTAGATTGTTTCAGTCGTGTCGGAAGGGGGGTGGGGGGAGTGGGAAGGAAGGAGTTTTGTATGTGTGTGTTTGTGTGTTGGAGTTTTTGATACGAGTATATGCTTGTATGTTCATAATTTCATAAGTGAAAGAACTAACGCCGCAATAAATTTTGTTCGGCAACTTTTCACTCTGAAATTCTGATTTGCATGAGTATATTTTTTACATGAGCATATTTTTTTTTATGTTAGCAGTCAAAAATATAATTTTTCATATTGTGTTATTCTTATTTTTCGCTGTTCTTTTCGTCCAGTTCATTATGTCCTGAAGACTTTATTTTAATTCGTTTTCCGCGTGGTCTTCCTTTTAAATTTTTATTTTTAACGTTTTAATGAAAGATATCGGAAATATTATATCCCGTGTCATTGTAGGTACTGATACCTTGTCAATAATTCACTCGCAAACCTTGCCTAATTATTTTCATAAAACCTAAATATCAGTAAGTGATTCATTAACTGAGTTTTATAGATTGGCTCTGAAAACCTCTAAGGTCATTAACAGCGAATTTTTCAGATTCTAAACACTATGGCAGACACATTTGCTGTTTATCAGCATGAATTTCTCGGATTCAAAACGGAGGTCGAATACAGCACATCGAATACAGCGGTTGTATTTAACAGATCAAATAAAGTTCAGGTTTTATGCATCGAATAAATATATACAAGATTTAGGAGGTCGACTGCCGATGACTGATTTAACAAGTCAAACACGAAGGTCAGATTTTACAGATCAAACACAGGCGACCGATTTTATAGGTCGAACACATACAGGTTTCACAGATCAAATACAAGGGTGGGTTTGAATGCAGAGGTCTTCAAGAATTTTCCCTACAGATTTTGCTCTGGTAATTTGGGGGGTGATATCCTGTTTTGTCTGTGCTACGTGTTCTGTGTCATTTCTGAAGCTGAACTGTTCATAAGAGTCTGTCTGTTGTGATTTTGGAATGCAATTTGTATTATTACGTGATTATTATGTTTAAGCATTTTTTTTTTTGCTGCAGTATCCTGCGTTCACATGAGAATATTGGACGCATACAGATTTATATGTATTGTGTTTTTATTTTTGGTACAAGGTCATTTCTATAATCCAGGAATTTGTTGGGTTATAAGTAATGGCGGCAAACCAACCCTTCTATTCCGAAATCCAATAAAATCAGTGGCTTTTCAGATTCTTGCTATTGAATATTAATCTTAAAGAACATACCACCAAATAACTCTTATGCATAATTA
Source organism: Macrobrachium rosenbergii (assembly GCA_039081455.1). NCBI lineage: Eukaryota > Metazoa > Arthropoda > Malacostraca > Decapoda > Palaemonidae > Macrobrachium > Macrobrachium rosenbergii. The sequence goes on along the minus strand of JANJGK010000046.1, from coordinate 9,032,954 downwards.
TCATCATCATCATCATCTCCAACGGCGTACGTAACAAAGGGACTCTGAAATTCCTGGGCTTTCTCTTCCACAAATCTCCACTCATCTCTAGCCTTCCGCTTTTCAGTTCTCATCTGGTTCTTCCAACTCTTAATCCAAGGTTGGATTAAGCCCTCTAAATCCAACCTTGATACATATCCAATCAAGCAAGAGTTGTTATATTATCATGGATAATAGAAAAAATATAATTGGGATTCCTTGAGTGCTGTAGTGTTCATTGAGGATGACGGGAAAAATTAGATGCATTTTGTGTGGGGTCTCTGGTTCGAGCGGTGTTTGGTCACATTGAGGTCTGAGACCAATTGCCGTGAGTGAGTAGGTAATAGATCCTCCGTCTTGGTGTGCAACGTAACTGGAAGGTAATATATGCTAGTTAATGCAGAACTGAATGGGCAATTACCTTTCTGTAATGGAGACATTCAATAGTTCAGATGGTTAAACCTACATCTAAAAGCTGAATACATTGTGTAGGTACCGCAAGTTCCTTTCTCCTTCCCAGTTAGGGTCTATTCACACTATACGTAAATGCAGCTGCACGTAGCCGTACCGTAGCGGAACGGCAAAATATTCTTCAATGGGATTTACATTGTAGCATTCACATTATACCGCACCAGCACGGACCGTCACGTTCAAATGGCGGTGGGGTTTCTCGGCGACAGTATTTTGCAGGTGCTGTCAGGTTCCGTTCAGGTACCGATGCTGTCACTGCTGGATAGTGTGAACGTGGTACCTGCACGGATACTTTCCGTATTTTTTCACAGCTTCATATTTAACACGGGCGTCTTTACGTGAGAGAGAGAGAGAGAGAGAGAGAGAGAGAGAGAGAGAGAGAGAGAGAGAGAGAGAGAAAACAAGCTTTTGTAACCTTTTGTATACATTACATGACCTATACACCACTCACACACACACGCGTATATATTTAGTATGTATGTATACCGTACAGTATGTGTAGATATAAACACACATGAATATGTGTATATAATTATAGACACATATGGACATATATATATATATATATATATATATATATATATATATATATATATATATATATATATATATATATATATATATCAAGGTGAAGAAAAAGATCAAGAATACCAGATGGTTAATTGTCAAAAGGGTAATAAATAAGGAGATGAACAAGGATAATCCGGGATCACGCGGTCACTAACTAAAACCATAGACTTAACATAAGAGATAGGGAAACTTAGCCATACAAAATCCAAAAACATATATAAAATTGAATATCAGTTTTGTTGCTTATATTTATCAACAACTTTTTTAATTATGGAGGCCTCGAGTTTAAACAAACCAAGACTTAAATTTAGAACACTTCTGTTATTTGACTTGATAAAACAAGATTCACTAAATTGGTTTCTCGACATTCTAGAATACTAATGAAATTTTTGTTCGTCATCCATTACTTCTTTATATAGTGTAAAGTATTCTCCTACTCTTTTCCTTCTCTTCAGAGATTTATGCACCCAATAACGCCTTTTTTTTCACTCTTCTTTTCCTCTTCCTCTTCCGAAAGGAGTGCCATCACTGCCAAGTCACTTGCACTAAAATTCTTAAACATGTCAAACTTCCTTAAGATGCTGCTGGTATGAAGACCAAGACTAAACTACGACCGTAAATGCTGGAGAGTATACGGTGTAGTGTGTATGTATATACATGATACAATCCGGTGCAGGTCAAGTGCATGTCCCTTTACGTGCAGGTATAGTGTGAATAGACCTTTACTGATGCCCTATGTTGGACGAGTTTGTACCCAGTGGAGGTATAGCCTTGTTACTGAGGTGCTACCCCTTTTCCATGTCCTCCATCGATGCGACCGAAAATAAGGGAATTAATTTGATTAGTGATCCCACTCTTACCTCACCTCTCTATCCTCTCTCTTTCACTGTCAGGTGGCTCCTCACTCTTATTAAGATACATTTTGGGTCAGCGTTCCATTAAGGTCGAGGGAAGAGTTCTCCTCCTCTTCCAAAATTCAACTTGGCTTTCCAGCTTTTTCCTTCCCGTAGGGGCGTTGCACCGTCAGTGCACCTCTCTTGACACTCTGGAGGCATTACTAAAAAGGTTTTGCAGCGTCCCATCGGCCCCTAACTGCACTCAGCGTTGAACCTCCTTTTACTTGACTCCATTCCATCTTTCTTTCTTCAGGATTGCTGTTCAACCCCCGTGTCAACTGCTACTTCGGGCGATTGTTGGGTTTTCTCCCAGTTTTGCCTTTAGAGCCTTGTGCTTCATCTTTATATTTTAGCTCTCCTTATCTTGCTGTCCAATCACTCCAACGCCCTCTTTTCACTGTATTAAGCGCTGAATGACAGAAAGTGCCCCAGTGCTTGGCTTGATAGCCCAAATTTCTTAATAACAACTATTTTCTTTCTGGTTTTCCTGGCCCCTCATAACTTTTCTTCGTTTTCCAGAGGCACGTGTCTACCGGTTCCAGCCTGGTTTAAGTCCCACTCCTTGTAGTCCTTTTTTCATTCGGGCCTGGGCTAGAAAAGGACATCAGGTTGGCAGTCCAATTATACTCTACTCGGAGGCAAAAATGTTCCCTGAAGTAGTAAATAAAGACTTCGTGTTTTCCACTTTTGGTAATATTCATTTGTAGTTGTGTATTCACTTAATTTAATTTCTGTGCGCCTGTTAATGGCAATTCTAATTTAATATTTATCGCTTACGTCATCACACAGCCGGTGATTAAGCCTACTAGCTGAGCTTGTTCGAGTCCTTGGGAGAAATTAATAGGTTTGCTGTTGCGGAAGTCGTTTTCTGTTGCTTTATCTTTCTATATTTCATGCATGCATGCATGCATGTATTATATTTCAAATTAAAGTCAGATTGCACAACAGAACCACATGAATAAACGCAAGACTTTAAGGCTACGATTTCTCTTGTATTTCCCCTTCTGAGATTTCTGTGCAACATTCACAAGGGCAGACGATACCCAGAAGTCCTCCTGAAATTCCATCTTTAGGAACACAAAGGTGATTTAAATCTAGTTCAGCAAGTGTTGTAATTTTCATGAGATATGTTTTATACTTCGAAGATGGCGGAAAGCTGACTTCGGTCCGAAGGTGGATTGTCTTTTACTTCGATGTTATTTCTGTAAACGACCGGAGGCGGGGTTTAATTAGCTAATGGAAATGATAGCGTCCAAAAGAGACCATAATCTTTATCACACAGATTCACGCACAAGGGAATGACATTTCATTTCATTGCGTCACCTCTGTTGGAAAATAACAAACATTTGCGAATTATTTCAGTAGTGAGGAATCGTCTTTTAATTCCCGGTTTTCTTAACGATTCTTTCGCAATTCATCTGGATATGTAGGTATTTGTCTGGGTGTGTGTTTCAGCTTTTCATCTATCTACCATTTCCACGCGGAGATGGGGACCCATAAAATTATATAACATTTCGTTTATTTAAATTGTATTAACACAGAGTGAGGCTGCAAGTCCCTCACTACTGGCGCCTTCCATCCAACAAGCACAGGATGTGTTACCCTTTTGACGCATAAGCTTCTCTTGACTGTATTTCATCAGCTCTAAATTTGACGTTATGGCGTTACGTTGAATAAAGAGACTTGTTAGATCATATAATGAATACTTAATTAACATTCTACGAAAGCAGTAAGCAGCCTGTGGTCTACAGGTATGTAGAGAAAGTTTTGTTTTACCTACAACTTAGCAAAAAAAGTTCATATCGACAAGTTCATTAATCGCTCTTCTAGGTAGGAAGCATGATGCTAGAATATTTTCCCTCACACTGAATGACCCTAACGTTAGTCTGATTTGGTAATCTGACAGAACTTACGCGGCAGAAATATGAAAGATGATAACACAAAGGAAGAGAAAAGGTTAAGCGATTTCCCTCTTTTTTTTTTCTCCACTCAAACATGCATTCCGTTTCCTTATCAAAGTGACCATAGACCCCTACTTTGCTTTCCGGGACGTCAGATAATTCACAATCAAGCAGTTAATCCCTCCTTCCCCCCTGGATCCCTCGCGAACTTCCTCATTAATGAAGAAAGACAATCATGTATAACAAAGGAGAACGTCTCTTGTTACACTGCTCAAAATGACACATTTTTTCTCATATTAAAGATGTATTTCCCAGATTCTTTCTGGAGGACGGTTTGGACTTCCATAAGAAATGATGTCCATAAGAAAAGAGTTTGCAAACTTTAGATAAGAAACGGAAATTCATAGTTTGACTGTTAAATATGCAAATGCGCAGTGCTGCCCTACAAACGCAAAATTAAAATGAAAAATTTTGAATAACAAATGTATGAGATTTACGTGTCCGCAAGTACCTGGTAAAGAAGTGTGAAAACGCTTCATTAAAATCTTTGGCTGTCATTAAGCTCAATTGTACTTGGATACGCATCGAGTTTTCTCAAATTTTGGGCGAGCTCGTTCCCATTGTCTCACGCGTACTTGATGTATGTATGTATGTACGTATGTCTGTTATTGTTTCTTGTGCATACACATAGCTTTCATGTTTTTTTTTTTTGTTGGGTTAATTACCTTCGTGCCCATAAAAGGAATTTGCTTTCATGCATATATTTACTTGTTCATTTTTATATCTATTACAGTATCACAAAGGCACGCACATGCTCATACACGTACGTACACACACACACACAGACACACACACACACACATATATATATATATATATATATATATATATATATATATATATATATATATATATATATATATATATATATATATATATATATATATGTGTGTGTGTGTGTGTGTGTGTGTGTGTGTCGTGTCGTGTCGTATTTTGTGTGTAATTCCAAGTCTTAATTCTTATTAAAAACAGTCACTAATTACAGCTGTTTCAGTGTTAATTAATTTGTAGTTAGTAATTTCTGTTTTCTTACCATTGTCAGGTATATTCGACAGGAAAATGTCCAACTACAGCAGTTCAGGAGTATTCGTTTCACTTCAGAAAGTACTGCTGCTCCGTTTTTCTCTAGCCATTGTGGGAAAGTGATGTGAAAAAAGTTTGCATTCCGAACGGAAACAGAGTTCTCTAATTTAAAGGTCGATTTCAGCTGGGCTGATAAGCAATCAAAGAGCGAGTCTTTAGGTCACAAAACTTCACATTCATTCACAAATAAAACGAAAACGTACCCGTTTAAAACTTTGGTAATTTGTCAGTTCTTTGGCCTAAGTCTTGAGGTATGAACCAGGCCTTTCATGTCCTTGATATTCACCACACCTACGAGACGGTTTAGTACAAGGGCCCGGTCTGGCATAAGGCCAGCTTCATCTGAACTAATCACCACCAGAGGCGGATTTTAGAGAACAGACCAAAACGATCCTCTTCCTGTCCTCAGTAATTAATTAAATTAATTCACCCTTTTTCCTGGCGATGAAAATTTTCCTGACGATGTCAGTGAATGAAGGAAGGATATCCTTCTCAAAAACAGGATAAGCAGACAACAGATTATCACTGCTAGAATAGCAGTAATAATCTCTAAATACTATTCTTCTAAACAGTTCATAACTGTCAGTGTTAATGCCTCATTAATCCTAATGACATGATTAACATATTTTGGAAATGCTATATAATGGATTTAGCTTGCATTTATGAGGTATTGATTTAATTTTGCATGAATATGGACGAAACTCGCTGTGTGTGTATGTGTATGTATATATATATATATATATATATATATATATATATATATATATACATACAGTATATATATATGTATATATATGTATGTATGTATGTGTGTATGTATGCATGTATATATATGTAGCACAGTTAAATGCAGTATCTATTAACGTGAAATAGTTTATGCTTATCAATTTAATTAAGAAAATGCAACTCAGGTGAATTTGAAGCTTAATAGCAACGTAATATTATATATATATATATATATATATATATATATATATATATATATATATATATATATATATATATATATATAATTTATATATATCACAGGTCCATTAAAACAAAATTTAATTTTATTGTTTAACATGTGGAACTAAGGGGTTGTTGGTCATTTTCCCTGATTATTTATTTCTTCGACCTATTATCAAGGTCACATGCTACTATAAAATCCAAGGTCTTATTGTTCTGTGAACTTAATGAAACTCTGTAGGAAGGTATTTTGGAGTTTGGTGACTATTTTCTCCGAACAATATATTTTTTAACCTTGACCTGGTTTTCCAAGGTCGCAGGTGAGTTAATTGCCTAATAGCATTTTTTTTTTTCATTCTAGACCAAAATTTCTGTGGTAGTTACAGGTTTCAGGTCCATAGAATCTTTGTTAGAACGAATGATTAAGGTCTGAGGACGAAAGGGTAGCTATTGGATGGTGGGATATTGTTTGCTAAAATCCATTAGCTCGTCGACTGGTCCTAAATCCTGTTATTTCTGAAGTTGCCTCCAAGACCTTTGTATTTCGGCAACCAAAATATTTTATGGTATTCTGTCTTCAAAATATTTTTAATAAGTCATGTGTTTATATAATGATATTTGAGTCTTCATAGTTTTTGTTTATCAATATAGACCATTTATTGTTACTGACTTCTTGGAAAAATGAGCCCAGTTTAATGAATAATTTGTAATTTGCTATTGCTGTTGTTGAATATGTTAGTGTGTCGTTGCTTTTGCTGGTATGTTAGTGCAAATGGTGTTTCCTCTGGAAAAGAATTCGTTATGAGTAGGAGTCACCTTTATTATTCCTCGGCAAAGTTTTAATTTTGGGGACAATAAAGCATAAAAGTATTGGAGATTAATAAGAGAAGACGTCGAAAAGAAATGGGTAGTTCATTCTAAAAGGAATTATGAGCGAGTTCATTTCCATTGCATTTATGACATTTATTTATTCTGTTGTTCTATTTATTTTTCCATGGCCAGAAGCAGCGCGATTTTTTTTATTATCTCCCCCCCCCCCACCACCCGGGGAAAAAAAAAGGATTGAATCCCGCTTTGTGCCAACGCTCAACCTCCTCCCTCCTCCCGCCCGACAAGACCTCTTCACCACCCCTCACTCTCTCCCTAACCCAGGGCCACTGAAGGCAATAAATTGGGAAGAAACACATATTGCAGTTAGCGGGAATGCGAGGCCGAGAGAGAGAGAGAGAGAGAGAGAGAGAGAGAGAGAGAGAGAGAGAGAGAGAGAGAGAGAGCAAGCGAGCGTCGGTCGCCGACTCTTTTCCATAATTCCGAAACAAAAAAGCATCGGGACGAAGCTCTGGCCATAACAAGGCCATCATTTGTGGCAGCGGGGGATTTGCATACTTGATTTGCATTTTAAATCGCCGACAATTTCACGTTGGTTTAAGCCTTTCCTTGACTCAAACTTTCCGAATTTCTTGATACGAATCTGCATTCGCTTCTCGTTCTGTCTCTCTGCTGATGCGTATTAGTTTTTTCGCATCTTTTTTTTTTTTCTTATAGGTTTTGTTGACAGCTATTTGCATGCGGTGGTACGTTCACGCGTGTGTTACTTAGAAAGTGGGAGACAGACACAACAGAGAGACAGACGAGTTGCAGCCAAGCTTATTTTTATTTGGAAACGAGAATTGTTTGCCTTCAAATTTTATGCCGGCCAAAGTTTGTTTTTGTTCTTGCTCGTTAAGTTTACTATCACCAATTAAATTTTCATTGATTTATTTTTTTCTGTCGTGTTTTGCAGAGCCTGTTAGCATGGGAAATGTTCGTTTTGCCTCTGTTTCTGTGCTGCCTACGATTTTGTTCGTTTTACAAGTAGTGACTGAAATGTTTTATTCAAAAGTCATGATCAGACTACATTGATGGTGTGGCAAAATCGCCTTAGTTAAAAAAAAGATCCGAAGATATCTTGGATATTAAACACCTCCTATTGTGACAAGTTATTTGTGGTTGTATCCGAGTGGCTTAGGCGGATCAAAGATAAAGGTTTCCGGCTGTACCGAATTTTGAACTTTCCAAGTGAGGGCCATCATATTGTCCCTCTCTGTCAGTGCGACAAGAGAGTTCCGCAATTTCATGGACGTTGGCAGGAGTGACCTTTCATAGCGGGCTAGTGTATGGTCAAGGTCATTCACTCTTGAATTTTCTTTACTGAATAAGTTTAACCTGTAAGTCGCTGTTTTTGTTTCCATGGAGCCTTAGGGCTTGCAGCATCCTGCTTTCTCAACTAGAGTTGAAAAATGAGTAAACAACAACAATATTGACAATAATGATAGGGAAAAATGAAATAACGCTCAGGGACAACGCTGCAGATTCCAAAGAACGATTTTGACTGTTAAACACATCATGGGAGTTTCTGTACCAGTTACAGGTAATTGGTCTTTCAAAGTTCTGAATTAGCACCGAATACATTCGCACGAGAGAAGCTGAGCCTCTTATCGTAACAACGCTAATTTTCATTTACCAACTGATGCAACAGTTGTGGGTTTGTAAGCAGTCACGGCCCTACTTATTATTTCCGAAGTTGGAAGGTGATTATTTTTCTACAGCGTATTTGCTGTAAGTAAACTCGCATATTATCCATTTACGGAATGATAATAATGCTGATCTTAAGTAACGATAATGGAAGGTGATGCTGGTGAAAATAGCCATTAATCAATAAATAACTAAAAAACTGAATGTATTTATTAATAAATACCCTCCAGCAATGAAAAGGAAAGGAGGTCTCTCCTTGATCTGAATTCTGGTAACCTTCCTATAGTGGGAATTCCTCGAGCTCAAGAGATTCCTGCTCGTTTCAAACGAGTCTGCGTGTGAAGGAAATTTCGCATTTTCAAGATAAAGGAAGTTCAGGGGATTTCAGCGTATCATTCAAGATCATTCTGAGTAAACGGAGAAAATGTGTTTCCATGGAAATTTTTATTGTGCAGTGTTTTTTTGGGACATTCAATGAAATCCGTTCGTTTGAAGAGAATTATGTTCGAGGGAATTATTTCTGTTCAAGGGAGTTCTGTGTTCAGGGGAAAGACAATAGGAATAAGAAAATTCTTGTTTGTAAAGACGTTCTTTTGTGTTCTCCTTTTACTCTCTCTTAATTCTCCCATTTCTTCCTTTCAATTTTACTTGAAGTTAGTCTGGAAAAGGGATGCGAAATGACTTTGCAATGTAGAGAGTGGTTTTTTTCACTTTTTCCTCTTTATTCATCCCTTTTCAGTGTAGCATTTTTCCCTTTCTTGTCTGGAGTGGATGGAGCAGCAAACTGGTCGCTGCTTTGATATCTCTCACAACAGTTCGGATTTGATCGAACATCACAGCCTTTGTCTGAAAGCCAGGATATTTTTGCATCCTCTCTCTCTCTCTCTCTCTCTCTCTCTCTCTCTCTCTCTCTCTCTCTCTCTCTCTCTCTCTCTCTCTCTCTCTCTCTCATGTATGCATTTATTTATGATGTTCTTTTGTACTTTTGTAAGTACGCATGCCCCAGGAAAAAATATGAGCTGTGGGGTCATTAGGGGGGCGGTGGGGATTCACTTCATGGACCCTCGAATTTTGCGGGGAGGGGGGCGGCTTACGTCTCTTTGCATCGCCACTGCTATGATTTTTTCTCTTGGATCACTTATTACTTACTGCAGCTGTCCAGCTCCTTCAACTTTACGTTACATCTATGTTTTTTAATTACCCATAAATCCAAAATTACACATGAAAATATTAATCGGTTAATGAGTAATCCACATGGCAACTTGCTAAAACATTTCACTCCTATACTATTTTCTTAAACGCTTTGAACAATTCGAATTAGTTATGGAAAACATTTCAGACCATTCAGATTTTCTCAGTATGATTCTGATACTGAATACCCCTCTTGGCCCCGTGACCTGACCTCTGACCACAGATACCACCCAGATGGCCTTGACTGGCCATTGCGTCAGTGAAGGACTATTCGTCTAAGGATTGCTATGCACATAGTAGCCATCTACTCCTCTGGTCTTGCTGCACAAAACAAGATCAGAAAGGTTTATGCTTTATATTTTTCATATATTTTGCGCATCGTGTGGGTGCACACGACACATGATCTTGTAAATATATATATATATATATATATATATATATATATATATATATATATATATATATATATATATATATATGTCGCGTGTACCCTACAAAGTATGCATAGTAAACATAAGCTATCTCAGATAGATAGACAGACGGTATCTATGGTCAAAGGTCAGGTCATGGGGCCAAGAGGGGCATTCAGAACCGTACTTAAGCATAAAATGACAAAGAGAAAAGTTGAGTGGTCTGAAATATGTTCCCACTAAATTGATTCAAAATGTTCAATAGTGTTCCGGAAGCAAAACGTATAAGAGTTATAATGTACTGTCCTGGGAATATATCTATACACATTTTATAATATATATATATATATATATATATATATATATATATATATATATATATATATATATATATATATACATATATATATATATATATATATATATATATATATATATATTATATATATATACGTATATATATGTGTGTATATATATGTTTATATATATACATATATATATATATATATATATATATATATATATATATATATATATATATATATATATATATATATATATATATACTGTACAGTATATATATATATATATATGTATATATATATATATATATATATATATATATATATATATATATATATATATATATATAACCGTGTGCATGTATGTTTGTGAGTATATGCTATGTGTAGGCTCGTGGTGTAATTCGAGGCATCCCACCCTACCTTCCAAAGATGGACAGATTGCGTTCTTAATTTAAACCCCATTTGCGCGTCTATTGACTTGAGTAGTGCGCTGCCCACCAATTACGTAGTTGACTTCTGTCGCTTGCAACTAGGTTGAGAAAGGTATAGAGCTGGCTACCACATCCCATATCATGATCTCGTTGCCCCAGTGTGG
>JANJGK010000046.1:8994492-9016992 GCA_039081455.1 Macrobrachium rosenbergii | reverse complement strand
GTGGGTCGGGAAATTGGCTAAAATTGGCTGGTATGTTAAGCTACAGCCTGCCCAGGAAGAGCCTCAAGTATAGAAGCAAGTAGGTTCCAACTTCTTTAATGACCTGTGTAGGTCAGTTAGTAGTACCCTGGCCTTTCATTTGAGAGAAAAGATAATTATCACTACAAAATGCATGCTTAAAATGTTAAGTCGCGGGTGATGGATGCAGTTACAGGTTTGGTTAAATTACTTTTTCCTGTGTGACCAGATGTTGCTAACACTGAATATGGTGTTTTTAGTCCTGTAAAGCCCCTTAAGTTATTATTTGACTGATGGAAAAATATGAGAAGGTGGAAATTTAAAGATGAAGAACATTAATTTTTGAAATTCAGGAGGTCAAGGCAAACAAGGGACACTTTTGACCATTCATCGCTTAGGACAGCGGAAAAGAGGGGTTGGACAGCAAATAAAATAAAGGAGATGAAATACAATGATCTAAAAGTGGAAATGGGGGGAAAAAACCTCAAATGTGCACTAAGAAGTAACAGTTAGAGAAGTTGAACTGCGAGATCGAAGAAAGGAAGGGGGGATAATGGAAAAGTAAGTCTAAGAAACAGGAGCAGGTTGGAGCTGAAACGACTCTGCAAACACCCGTTAGTAATGCCTACAGTGCACTACGTGAGGTGCACTGACGACGCTACCCACCATGCGGTAAACGGAGATCATAAAGAAGGAAAAGTTTAATTCCAGGAAACTTCTTCCTTTTCGTCACTGCGATTTTATATTTATTTTATCTCGTTTAATTTTTTTTTAAATTTTTGTATCCTCGAACTTGAAGCAATTTCCTATTAACCGCAAAACTGATTGAATTCCTTTAGATCACCTTCAGTACTGCCCTCCTTCCCCCTTCCCTCCCCACTCCATCTTCCCTCCCTTGTGCATCTACTCCCAGAGCAGTAAGTTCTGGGGAAATAAACTCCAGTTAGCGGAATGCCGTGCTGGGCGAGCAGGCGAGCGAGCGTCACTCACAGCCTTTTTATTTTTGCCACAATTCCGGAAAACACTGTGACGAAGCCCTGGCCATAACAAGGCCATCATTTGCGGCAGAGGGGGGATTTACATACGGGCTTTGCATTTTAAATCGCCAACAGTTACACGTTCGCTTGAAGCCTTTCTCTGACTCAGACTTTGCGAATTTCTTGAGACGGGGTTACTTTCGCTCCTCTTTCAGGTTTTATATCTGATGAGTTTTTGTTTTTAGATTATTTTTTTTTTTATTTTTCCTTTCTCTAGGATTTTTGGCAGTATTTTGCGTTTCCTAGTAGGCGAACGGATTTATATGAGAGAGAGAGAGAGAGAGAGAGAGAGAGAGAGAGAACAAAAGCCATTTTCAATTCTTTTCAACTACTAAAACTTTGTCTTCAAAATTTTGCTGTGACCAAAAATTTGCATAATTTTTGTTGGTTAAGTTTACGGTAAATGATGCAATAGCCTCCTTTTATTCTTTTTCCCCTTATTCATTTACAGAATTTTTTACTATGTACAGTATCCTTTTAGTCTATTTTTGGTTAACCTTTCTGTTGTTTTATTACCTTGATATAATGATTTTAGTGGGTGATTTCTCCATTGTTAAATGCAAGAGATTTGTGTATGTATATTGATATACGCTAATGATTTTCCATAGATAAATATATATGTGTATATATATATATAAAGAGAGAGAGAGAGAGAGAGAGAGAGAGAGAGAGAGAGAGAGAGAGAGAGAGAGAGAGAGAGAGAGAGAGAGAGAGAGAGGTATCACTTATTTTGAAGCCTGTGCAGTTACACGCAAACTTCTTCCTTTTTTCTATTTATATTTTACTGTATTCTCATTTATATTTTTACTGTATTTTCTAGTTTTTTTCATTTTTACAGACTTAAAGATAACGCAACTGTGTGCGTAGAGTACGTACATACTCACACATTCATGCTCTGGCATTGGTGGCCTCAGACTTCAGTTATAAATAACACAATGTGCTACCAAGATCTACAGATATGCATTTGAACTATTGCTACATCAATTAGAGATGAAATATCAACAATGATAAAATATGCTCTTACTTAGATTCAACTAAACTTGTAAAGCAAAAAAAAAAAGGCAACACCTGATGCAGTACAGCTCTAAGAAACATACACACGAACCCACAAAAGACGTAGAGAGAAAGTTTACCTGTTTTTGTGTACGATGTATTCTGGAGGAAAATAATAAAAATGTTTGTGTAAACTATTGTGCTGTGATGGATACAAGAGAAAAAAGGGTTTACTTTTTTATATACACAGTATGGTATATTTTACAGTGTTTTGGGTAAATTAAAAACGTTGTGTAGCCTACTGCATTTCGCGTCATATGCGAGAAAAAGGAGTTTATTTTTTTGTTGTATGCAGTGTATTTTTGGGAAATGATAAAAACTGTTTGTGTAAACTATCATATTGTGTTGCAGAGGGGTTTACTGTATTTTTACAGTGTTTGGGGATGAATGAAAAACATTGTATAGCCTACCATATTGCGTGTCACGCACAAGAGAATAAAATAAAGTTTGCTTTTTTTTGTTGTTAAGTGTGTTTATGGAGTTTATTTTGTTACGGATATGGGGAAATAAGGTAGATAATTGCTTTTTGCATAAAATTTTCAGTTTAAAGTGTGATGCTTGTTGTTTATGGCTTTGCAGTATTAACAATGTTAGGTTACGAAGGGTACGGAGATGCTCTTGCTCACCTGTAGATTTTTTACTTGCTGTTATCTGGATTTCACCATTATCCAACAGGTCCTTGCCTCTGTTCATCTAGATATTCGAGAGATTGCTTATATATATATATATATATATATATATATATATATATATATATATATATATATATATATATATATATATATATATATATATATATATATATATATATAATATATATATATATATATATATATATATATATATATATATATATATATATATATATATATATATATATATATATATGTCTATTTATACTGCTTATATATATGTGTGTGTGTGTACACAGCTACTGGTGTATAACAGCGTTTTGATAGGCAAATATTGGTCGATAGCAAAGTTATTAGATACTGGTCATAAAGTCTTGACAGATGAATCAGAATGGCTTTGGCTGATTGAAGACTGAGGCCTTCAGAAGAATTTACTTTGAACTTATGTCTGTCTTACTGTAAAGAAGCAAGAGAGGGAGTCACCCATTACAACGGTGATGGAAATGAAAGATGCCTGACTGTGGTCAAATGGTTCTGAGATAATTAATGCGTTGTGTCAACATGCTGCCAAAACTGCAGATTCCGGGAGATAAGTTTGAATCGAATCTGCCATAATGAGGAAATACATTTAATAATTACATTCTCTAGTTTGATGACTTGGTATAATCGATTATAATTTGCCATTAAACCGGTCCTTCATCTAACTTACGAAGAGGGAAGAAAATTATTTTTAGACAGTGAATTAGCTATTGTCAGTTCAATAAGCAGTGGGATAGGGTACGCAGGTAGTACTTAGGTGAATTTGCTGTACACAAACCCACATTCGCATTTCATTAATAATGAAGAAAATATTAATGAAAATGCACTCAAAATGTAGACATTATTTAGATAAGTATACAAGTTAATAATTTGTGTGTATTCCATAATCTTGAAAGTAAATATGGCTTTGCTTTCAGGCGGATTTTGATATTCTTGATTACTTATATTGTCTCCATAGGGATTCATTGTTTTAAAAGGGAACTTTTTGTGTTCAAATTAATTTTATGTATACAGCAGTCTTCCAAGAGTTTATAAGAACTGAATTTTGTGTTCAGTGGAATTGGATGCCTCTGAAGGCATCCAGTGTTCTCAGAAATAGTGTGTGCTCAAGAGAATTAGTTGCGTTCAAACCGATCCCTTGTTCGTAAAAGCACACGTCAAAGCATTTTCCTTTTCCCTTCTTCTGTCATTTTATTTTCTTTTGTTGACATATGTTTGTTTGTTCAAAGGATAACGCAAAAAGGGGATGAGAAAGGTAAGAAAAAAAATTGGGATGTAGAAAGTGGCTTCTACTGTCGTAATCCCACCTTTTTTGTTTCGTTTTTCTATTTTGTAAAGCTTTTATTTTCGTCGTGACTTTTTCGTTTCTTACTTTGGCTGGATGTACTGTAGGTGAACATTGGTCAGTTCTTCGGTATCTCGCTCGATTTAGATTGAATGGAACGCCATCGTTTTCTTTTTTGAAACCCATCATACCATTAAAATCCCCCCCCCCCCACTCTCTCTCTCTCTCTCTCTCTCTCTCTCTCTCTCTCTCTCTCTCTCTCTCTCTCTCTCTCTCTCTCTCTCTCTCTCTCTCTCTCCCCTTATATACAGTATATATATATATATATATATATATATATATATATATATATATATATATATATGTGTGTGTGTGTGTGTGTGTGTGTGTGTGTGTGTGTGTATATATATATATATATATATATATATATATATATATTTATATATATGATGGATTAAAAATTCTTTAGGACTTTAGGACATTTCCCCCCACCCTACTGTTCCTTCCTCCCCAGTTACACTCATGTCTACCTTTTACTTTCCATCTTTTGCTTTTGGTGACTTCTAAGAGTTAGAATAAACACGGAATAGATTAGAGTCAATGAACGGCTGCTGTTCTTTCTTGCTCCAGGTCCGCATTTTGTAATTATTATTCTAGAAAGGGATTTGGAACTAACTATCGACCTTCGTCTGGCTTCAGCTGTAGTGAAGGAATCATAATTTCAGTTTTAAGTTGGATTAGGTCAGCAACCAATTACATTTGCATCCATGTGCTGCAAAGTAATAATATGATCAGTGGTGATGTCTGCGAAAATTACAATCAGTAAATGATATGCCTTTAAAATTGATAAGTATATCATGCTTCCCCTTCAACCGTATTCTAAAGTTCTTATTTTTTATTTTGTTGTATTGAAGCTCCCTTGGAATTTGGAATGCTCAAGTGAATTTAGTGATTTCAAGGGGTTGCTGAAGGTTATTTGGAGTGTTCAAACGACGCCTTTTTTTTGTTTGTGTGTGTTTTTACGTGTTCACGCTTCCCTTTGCCCCAGATACATTGCATCCTGCCTTTTCCTTTTCATCTTTTCGGTTTTGGTCTCCTCTCACTTGACTGTCCTACTCCTCTGACTTTACTTTCACCTGCTGTTTGGGCTGGGTTTGTGTTATGCCAAGTAGGCTAAGAATTTTGACTCTCTCTCTCTCTCTCTCTCTCTCTCTCTCTCTCTCTCTCTCTCTCTCTCTCTCTCTCTCTCTCTCTCTCTTAGACCAGCCCTGCGGGAATGGCGAAGCGGAAAGAGTCAAATCTGGCCCTGAAGACAGTGAATGTGTGTCTAAGTCGGAGCCTGAAGATAATAATGGTCCACCAAGCTATCTGTGAAACTTTTACAATTAAAATAAAAAAAAAATTGTGGTCTTTATTCCACCAAGGCATTGCCCTGGTCCAATGCTTTGTAAAAAAAATTAAGAATAAATAAAAATGAGAAACGATCATAAATAATATTATCTTAAAGTGGATTTAAAATTCATATAGAAATACAAAGTATTTCACGATATATATCAGGTTAATGTCTTGCACAAATAAATTATTATTATGAAATGTTGCGGATCCGTTTGCTCGTAATTGCTTCTTCCCGTCTTATTTTTCTGTTCCTTGTCGTTCGTTTTTGCTGTTTTTGTTGTCGTGTTAGTTTTTTATATGGGGGAGTTAAAAAATGTTCTTTTTTCATTATCTTGTTTTTTATATTTTTACATGTCTCAATTCAGGTTTGAAATACCGAGGGCAAAATTGAAAAGTTTGATTTAGTCTTCTATTTCTTTTTTTCTAAATTTTTCAGCATGGGTTATTCAGAAGGTTTATTTCGGACACAAATGGTCATAGACAAACACACACATAAAAAACATAAAAAAACCCTTCAAACTGTAAAAGGACGAAATGAAAAATAAGTATGAGAAATGATTATGAAAGAGAGATGAAAATTATGATATGATTGAGATGCGGATTATGAAACTAAGTAATTCTATATACTAAAAGGACATATACATCTGTAGCACATCAGAATAAAACCTCATAAAGAAATACTATATTCTTACATAAAGGAGCGCACCAGATGCACTAAGCATAAATAAGACTTTTCCAGTGTTGGAAAATAATTGAATTATACAAATAAACCGAGTGGACAACCTTCATCACAATTCAGTTTCCAGAATTCTTCATTCTTCGTAATGGATGCAAATGTCTTTCAGCTCTTTACCGAAGCGTGATTCGATTTTGTTTTTATGTATCACTGAATGTCATCTGTATTTACTTTTTCAATGCATAATTTTGAATACTTTCAATACCTCCAATGAAGAGTAGAAATATCAGTGTTCACCTCCCTACTCTCCATTTTCTAGAGTTCGGTTTCCTTAGCTGCCCAGATGATGGTACATATATTTATTTTATGCTTCCCATACACGACCCTACTGCACATGTCCCCTTTTTGCAAATCCTTCTATGGGAATCTTGTCACTCATAGATACCTTTCTCATACCCAAACGTAAGTCAAATGATTGTTATGCCCTTGATTGCAATCCTGACCTAAGGCACAGATGAACAGGGTCCACTATACAAATATTGAAGCTAGTGAAGGATTCGAGTTTCTCTCATCAACAGGACTTCCCCACAAGAGTAAGCGCCGTCAGTGCACCTCACTTGGTGGAATGTAGACATTAATAAATTTCGTAGTAGGAGCATTCCTTAGTCCCCTAACTGTATGCATTTCTAGACTTCTACTTTACCTCTATTACGCTGCTCAACCGTTCCAACTCCCTTTACATTGTCTGAAGGACTGAATGGCTGAAAATACCCCAGTGCTTTGCACTGCTGTGTAGGTTTTATAACTCCATTATAATCATTTGAACTTCACATTTGGAAAGTTTTAAGCTAATATATTTTCTGCTAGGCATTGCACACTTACCCCACAGTAAGGTAGTGGGCTCAGCCATGAAACTCCCTGGAATTCATAGAAAGGGAATGGGGCTAGCAGTCTCACCTGTAGAGACTTGCTGCGAACATTCTAAAAGGTAAAAAGGTGTCTGATGAAGTAAACAATATATATATATATATATATATATATATATATATATATATATATATATATATATATATATATATATATATATATATATATATATATAGAATTATACTAAATGAATAAAATTACACACACAGACACACACACATATACATATGTATATACATATATATGTGTGTGTGTATGTGTGTGTGTGTAATTTTATTAATTTAGTATAATTCTAATTATACAGCAGTTGGTAATAGTGATATATAAAATAGATGCTACGTCATCTGCGTTGAATACAATGTCTCATATTAGACAGATGGTTGGTTTTATAAGGGCTACAGAATTACGCGCCGGAATTGCATTCTATTATTTATCGGGATGTAAATTATCGCCTCAGATCCTCCATTCCAATTTGAGATGGAAAAAAAACCCATAGGCATTTTCGTATTCTTCATTTCAGCCTTAACATATTGTATAGCTCATCTTCCTGAACACCTAGATATATATACATCTAAGTGAATTAAGTAAAAGTAGATGCATTATGTTCAATAAATGAGAAACAAGACGGAAAGAGGTATAAAGGATAAATTCAGGTTGTGCCTCACCTAAATGCCATAAATCTTCATAAAGGAAGACGCCATGGAATTGTTTATGTGGACCGTCTACTCTGCCACGCTCTGTGACGTCACGGAAAACAATTTGTTTGAATATATGCGGTGAGAAGGCGGACGCTTCCTTTTGCGTCCTCAGCAGTAGCTTATCAATTATGTTTATTAATGTGAATGTGCATTTATCCACTTCTGAGGAAGATTTAGATATATGAGTTTATATGCGTTCTATACAGAACGCCAGCCCTTTGTTAGCCGAACCGGTTGAGCTTCAGACTGTCGCTCGATGGACCGGAGTTCAATTCCCGCGGCCGGCTGATGAAGAGTTAGAGGAATGTATTTCTGGTGATAGAAATTCATTTCTCGCTATAATGTGGTTCGGATTCCACAATAAGCTGTAGGTCCCGTTGCTAAGTAACCAATTGGTTCTTAGCCACGTAAAATAAGTCTAATCCTTCGGGCCAGCCCTAGGAGAGCTGTTAATCAGCTCAGTGGTCTGGTAAAACTAAGCTATACTTACTTTATACAGAACGCCACAGTTTAGTAATTGTGTGAATGGTAATAAAAATATTACGCGTATGAGTAACAGTTTATGTGAAATGTCTCTTGATGCTGGAATGGTAAGATTTTAGAGTTCGTATTTTGCTGGAGGTGATTAATGATTGCGGTGTGATTGTATGTAATTATTGTTTTGTATGTATGTATGCGTATCTATTCGTTATATTTACTCCTATTCAGCTCACAGAGAACCTCACAGAAATAAATCCTTTTCATTTTCATTTCCACCTTTTGAAATCTCCATCTTCCAGGCATCACAGCGAACAATAGTGAGGGTCTTCCTGAAGCTCCATTTAATTAAGAGAACAAAGGTTATTTAAATCTAGCTCATCAAGTGTTGTGTTTTCTTGAGACACAATCGCATTTTTCCAGTTCTGGATCTCAGGGTAATCCGACTCCCGGTTCAAAGGAAAATTGCCTTTTGAATGTTTTGGTGTTGTTTCTATCTGATTAATTCTTGAAAATATTGTATTTCACAAACCCTCTTAATCACTTAAATGAGATGCCATTTCATTTCGTCATTTCCTTTGGATAATAAAATAGTCAGTATTAAGATAGGAAGTGTCTACCATGTCTTGAGTTGTTTTCAATACTTGGCGTAATTCATCCGAGGGCGTATGTATTTGCACATGCGTTGGAGAGTCAGAGGTTTCCATTTACCAGGCATTTCTTCTCAGGAGAGTTCGACTCCTAATAGTGTTGATTTTCAGTTGCTTTGCAATGCATTAGCACAAGGGAAGAGTTTGAAAGCTGCGCGCTCTTAGCGTGTGATTTATCGCAAATGCATAAGGACTAATATTCCCAAAACTAACAGACTTGGTTTCTTTTTCGACTTTTACCAATCGCTCTGAAATGCACTGAGTTATGAGACCAGGGTTCCGTGAAGCATAAGATGCTTAACATTTCTGCTGAGTTAGCGTAGGTTCCGTTGGTTTCAAGTGCCATTTGCAACTTAGTATGTTGATTTTCCTGCACCTCGACTCAAGGTCCGAGCCAACAAGCTTATTGAAATGCTCTTCAAGATTAGATATGCAATATCAGTACAATCCTGTAAATTTCCTAAGAGCTTTTAGTGACTTACATCATTCTGATTAATATGACATTTCGACAGAATTTGCTGGAAACAAACAAAAGACGTGAGATTCGTAATGTAAGAAAATATTATCATTGTCGCTGTTTTGTATTCCTTCAATAATAAGGCTGTCCTGATTCCTTACTCCATAGTTACCAACATTTTTCTCTCCCCCCTTCCACCTCTCCCCCTTCCTCCTCCCCCTTACCCATTACAGAGACGTGAGACCTTGATTAAGATGGAAAACTTTTATCCTGTACTTGATTTTAGACGTTTTTCTCCGATCGTTATCTTGATTATTATCTTTGATTGTTTAAGAAATTAACTTTTCCGTTGGACTTTTATCGAAGTTTCCTTCCCCGAATATTTCAGGATGAAGGTTTTGAGCACCCTTCCTTCACATTTGATATTCATGAGGCTTTAGTCTGCAAATCTTTCACAAGGCAACGGGAAATTAGGGTTCCGGATATTATTTGTGCAACATACACGTGCAAGAAGTGAAAAGGTTCAGAAAATGTTTTTGGATTATGGGGTTTGATATGTAAGATAGCAGTTATCACCGATTTTCGTCTGTGTTTGTGTGTATTTTCATTCTTCATGTGTATATTATTTGTATGTTTATATAATTAACGTATATGATGAATGCCCATTCAGAATGTAAACGCATTTCCAGAAGTGTCGATTCTCCTGCTGTAATTTTGTAGCACTGCTTTGTGTTTATGTATCGTTGCTGTTATCTTATTGCTGTGCTCATTTACATACATGCAAATACTGCTGAGTCTGAATAGGGTTTTCGAAAGATTCCGTAATTCCCTTGCTATCACTCGACAATGCTTGCATCTGAGAAACAAAAGAATAAAAGAAAAATGGAGATTAATAAGAGAAGAGGGGATTAGCAGGAATAATAAATAGAAATTGTCTGAAGTTGAATTTACGAGGAATTGGAAGCTAAGACATTTTATTTTTCTTCTTTTAATTTCTTTTTGCTACTTATCATCTGCTTTTCCCACCGTCGGGAACAATGTTATTCTTTACCATCCACCAAATGCTTTTATTTTTCATTACTGAAATAAAAAACGCCTGTTTTTTTCGCTATGGGAGGTTGAGGATGAGGAGGGTCCAAAGGCAAGTGTGGTGTAAACACAAGAATCTAGGAGGATTCAAATTTATTTAAGAAATAGATCTAGAGGGATACTGTCGTCTTCATCGAGAGGACTCCCTGTAGTATGTCAGCATGACCACCACACTCATGGCAATAGTGATCCAGGAAAATTTCGTCCAAGGTAGAAATTTTCCTGAATCACTTTTACCATGCGCGTGATGGTCACGCTGAGATGCTACAGGCAGTCCTCTCGATGAAGACGATTCTAGATCTATTTCTTAAATAAAATTGAATCCTTCTAGATTCTTGGGTTTACACCACACTTGCCTCTGAACCCTCCTCGTCCTCAACCTCCCATAGCGAAAATACCAGGCTTTTTTTTTTTTTAATAGTGAAAAACAAAAGTATTAGGACGAAGCGGTGGCCATTTGTGGCGGTGCGGGACTTACATAGGGGATTTGAATTTGGAATCGCCAAGAGTTTCACGTTGATATCAGCCTTTCTTCGGCTCAGGCTTCCCGAACTTCTTGATACGAGTGTATTTTTGCCGCTCATTTCAGTTTTCACTATTGATACTTGTTTATATGCGTGTTTTTTTTTGTCCTATTTTTTATTTATTTTTTATTTTGTTTGTGGTAGCAATATCCTTCTCTCTGATGTTTTTGAAAGTTCTTTGCCTTGTATTTGGTGGTACATTTCCCGGAGGTATGAGTTAGAAAGAGGAAGTGAAGAGCCAAAATTATTTTAATTTTTTTCAGATTATCTGCATCATCCTAATGTTATTTTTGCTTTCAGTAGTTTAATTTTGAGCAACAACAGGAACTTTAATTATATTTTTCCTACTCTTCCTCTCCGAAACATTTCACAATGTGCATTGTTAAATGTTAATTATTTTCCTTGTACCCCTACATCTGTACGAATTCAAGCAAATTGTAATGGAAAACTTGAGCATAGTTTAACGATTTGAAGAAGCTAACAAGTAGAAGTTATCCTGCATGATTAATCCTGCATGATTAATTTTAGTCGGCTGTACAGTATCAGAACAAATTTTCCGGATCGATTATTATTATTATTATTATTATTATTATTATTATTATTATTATTATTATTATTATTATTATTAAGAAATTAGAGGTCAAGTATAAACAAAACATAATAAAAAAATTAACAAACAGCAAAGTAAAAACATAAATCAAAAAGCCATGTACCCACAAAGGTCATTAGACATATTATTGTAGAGTGACCTGAGGATGGGTTCACACTCCAGTTAAACATTTCACAAACACAGCGTCGGTAATTTATCGTGCACATAATACAAACAATTTGAATACGTGTTAATGATTTATTCGTAGTCCTACCCAGTGTTTCATACGATTTTCCAATTTTGGCCAAAGGTTCGTTTTCCACTTACGGTCGTTGACTTGCTTTCAAACTGTTTGTGATGTTTGTGATAATTTGCCGACGCATGATTACTTGTTTGACTGTATTGCAGACGCACCATATTATCACAGGGTTTCTTGCAAACATATAGACGTCAACAGCGTTTCCCGAAAGTTTGTTCACCTGTTCCGTGGGAAATAATGAAAGGTCTCTTTGACTGGGTGTGTGGTATCATGGCAATCAACAACGTTCATGTCGACTCTTTAAAGCGAGTAGCACGCGCCAAATTCTCTGCAAGTCATTTCAGCAGTTAATTCTCAGAAAAATGTAGTAAACCGACTACAAAATATATTTTCGAACTTCTGAGTGAAAGTGGAATATTTTACCTTAAGTAAATTTCTATACTTACGATGCAGAGAGTTTTTTGACATCGTAATGATAATATCTACACGTATTATTTTGTATGCATTGAATTGTACAGTAAAGTAACTATACATTAAAAATGTCAGTGATATTTTAATTTTAAGAGGCACAACACTTAGCCATGATGGTTATGGTGGGTATATTCTAGCTCTAGAAAATATGTCTGAATTCGAAAATTATATGTATGCATTGGTGTGAATAGACTTATACCTTACATATGTAATTGCTCAAGAAGGTGACCTTTGAAAAGTTGGGTCAGCTATTCGCAGGGTCCATTTGACTATACACAGCATATAGGAAAATGCTGAACCATTCGCATACCACAGGAAATCGCAGAGCTCCTTGGTGACAGGACACCGGCAGTGAAAATGCGGTTTCAGCTTAAAATGTTCTAGAAACTGAACCGGTTATAAAATCCGGGTTTGAAGAAAGCATTCAAGTATGTACGTGTGTGTACGTGTATCTCATGACGCCTTGAAGTACAGAGGGCGTGTCTTTGTCGAACATTGGACTTAATGATGTCATGAGAGTGTGTTCATTTGTGCATTGCATAATGAATATAATGGGAGGGATCGTTGAACGATTGGGGCATTGCGATCCGTTATCGGTGTAATTTAGCATGTGTCTGTGCAAACACACATGGAGACTGTCCCAGAGGATTTTGTGAAGTGAGTACAACTCATACACAATTTAGACTTCACTTTCAGAACTATGAACACAGACGTTACCCCTGTGGCAGTGAAATTTTGTTTCTGCAGTTTTTTGCATTTTTTGGTTTTAATATAACGTTTGTTCTTTCACAGGTATTTCCTCTCTCCTTCCTTCACGTTCCTCTTCAAGGAAGGGAGTGGTATGACATTTTGAGATGACCTGATTTTATTAATTGACCTGTTTATGATTTAAAGAACAGATGAGTTATTTCCTGTGATTACTTAAGTAACTGGGTGTATATGATTTTGGACCTTATTTCCTTAGAAGAACTTTTGATAGTTAGGATGAATCACTCGTTTTCATTCTTCGTAATTTTTAAGAAGTTATTTTCGTAGTTATTTCGTCAATAAAGGTCTAGTTTTGTACTTAGTATCTCATTCCAGCAGTCCTTAGAATTTAGTTAGGGAAAGGTATAACTTATGATGTCGGCTCAAATATCTCGGAAAAGCGAGATACCAACCTCTGTTCACAGAAAGGAAACTTAAATCAAGTATAGGCTCAGGATTGGCCTTTACATATATATATATATATATATATATATATATATATATATATATATATATATATATATATATATATATATATATATATATTATATATATATATATATATATATATATATATATATATATATAATATATATATATATATATATATATATATATATACATATATTATATATATAATCTGCATGTGTATATATTATGTATACATATATAAAGTGTATATATATGTACACATACAGTACATAAGTATTTATATATATATATATATATATATATATATATATATATATATATATATATATATATATATACATACATATATATATAATCTTTTCACTTATCAGGGTGTGGCAATAGAGAACAACATAGCGACCACCGCCACAGTCACACTTAAAATGGAAAATCTTGGTTGAACAATTTGTCGATATTTTTGTAGATGATCTTCTTGTATTGTGTCCATTGAAATCCCGCGTGCTTTTGTTTGATTAATTGATTTGCTTTTTCCTGTGGAAGCAAACACTGCTGACATTAAGTATTGTTTTCTCAGTGTCCCACAAAGCCCTTCTTGTTATTATTTGACATATGGAATGGAATAAAATGGAGGGGAAGTTAAACTTTTATTAAGATTATAAAGGAGGAAATTTATCCTCGCGACTGATTGATATCTTATCATTCTAGATGCATTTTTTTCTGCATTGTCGAACTGGAAATACATTTTCTTAACCGCAAAACTGATTGAATCCCTTTGGTTCACCTTCAGTCAACCTTACCCCCTTCCCTCCTCCCCCTACCCTCTACAACTACCCTTCCCTCGACCCTCCCATGCCCCTGCACCCCCAAAGCAATATGTTCTGAAGAAACAAATTTCAATTAGCGGATTGCTAGACCGGGCAAGCGAGCGAGCGTCACTGCCTGTATTTTTGCCATAATTCCGAAACACACCGGGACGAAGCTCCGGCCATAACAAGGCCATCATTTGCGGCAGCGGCCGGATTTACATAGGGGATTTGCATTTTAAATCGCCAACAGTTACACGTTCGCTTGAGTCTGTCTTTGACTCAGACTTTCCGAATTTCTTGAGACGAAGTTACTTTCGCTCCTCGTTCAGGTGATTGTGTTCATTTTTTTTTTTTTTTTTAGACTTTTCCCATTTTTAGATTTTTTCTTTGCAGTATCTTGCATTTTCTGGTTTGCCCAAGGATGAAGATGAGAGGGAAGCCCCCACTCTCTCTCTCTCTCTCTCTCTCTCTCTCTCTCTCTCTCTCTCTCTCTCTCTCTCTCTCTCTCTCTCTGTATATGGATACACACACACACACGCATATATATATATATATATATATATGTATGTATGTATGTATGTATGTATGTGTGTATATGTATATATAAGGACAACGATCACCGCCACATGAACGATTAAAATGCTGAATATTGGATGAGACATCTGTCGGTATATTTGTAGATGCTCTTCCTGTATTCCGTTCGTGTAAATCCCGATTACTTGTATTTGATTGATTGACTGAAAAAAGTTTCAGTCACACACTGCTGGCAATGAATAAATTTTTTTATACTATCCTCTGGGATAGCTAAAGTTACTGTTCAACATACGGAATTTTGAGAGAAGGTGAGAGGGTAAACGTAAATAAAAAACATAAAAGAATGAGAAATGTTCTTAACACCAATAACACCTCTTCCATTTTCGTCATATGGATTTGATGTCTGTTCTGTCATTTTTTTTATTTTATTTATTTAATTTTTTTTTTTTTTTGTATCGTCGAACTTTTTATCAACCTCCAAACTGATTGAATCCCCTTGGTTCACCTTCAGTACTGTCCTCCCCTCTCCTCCTTCCCTCCTCCTTCCCTCCTCCTTCCTCCTTTCCTCCCTCTCCCCCTTCCCCTTCCCTCCCCTTCGTATGCGCCACCAGAGCAATATGTTCTGAGGAAATAAATTGCAGTTAGCGGAATGCCAGGCCGTGCGAGCAGCCGAGCGAGCGTCAGTCACGGCCTTTTTTTTTCTCTCTCTCTTTTTCTGTGCCACATTTCCGGAAAACACCGGGACGAAGCACTGGCCATAACAAGGCCATCATTTGCGACAGCGGAGGGATTTACATACGGGATTTGTATTTTAAATCGCCAACAGTTACGCGTTGCTTGAAGCCTTTCTTTGACTCAGACTTTCCGAATTTCTTGGGACGAGTTTACTTTCGCTCCTCGTTCACGTTTTCTATCTGGTGAGTTTTTGTTTTTAGATTATTTTTCCATTTTTCCTTTCTCTGCGATTTTTGACAGTTTTGCATTTCCTGGTATGTCCACGGATGCATGTGAGAGAGAGAGAGAGAGAGAGAGAGAGAGAGAGAGAGAGAGAGAGAGAGAGAGAGAGAGAGAGAGAGAGAGGTGGGAGGCGCTAACGCCATTTTCAATTCTTTTCGACTATTAAAACTTTGTGTCTTCAAAATTCTGCTTTTACCAAAATTTGCTTAATTTTTGTGAGCCTAAGTTAACAATCAGGTATTCAATTGCCTTCTTTTATTCTTTTTCATGTTATTGTTTTACAGAAATTTTTACTATATATAATATATTTTTTAATCTTATTTTTTTTAGTATAGTTTCTCAGTTGGTTTATTATAATTTTTAAGGTTTTAATGAGTCATTGTTCAATAGCAGCGTTTAGTTAACCAAATGTTGATCGATAGCAAGGTTATTAGATAACGATTCTAAATTCCTGACTGATGAATCAGAGTGACTGACAGATCGGAGACTGTGACCTTCAGAAGCCTTCACTTTGAACTTCGTCTCGCTGTAGAGCAGGAAAGCGAGGGGGTCGCCCATTACGACGGGAACGCGAATGCAACACGTCTGATTGTGGCCAGGTGGTTTTGAGGTCATTAATGGGCCATGTGAACTGATTGCCAAAATGGCATGTTGTAGGAGATAAATTTGTATCAGATCCGCTCTTGTGACTGTCGTTTGGAATTTGTCATTAATCGCATTCTTGTAATCTAACTTATGGAGACAGAAGCGTATTAATTGTATACATTGCATTGAAAGTTATCATTATTTCATTAATCAGAGGGATAGAGTAAGCATGATAATGTCTTCTACATATATTTGGTTAACAAAAACTCGTAATTTCATTCACATTGATGAACTACTACGTATTAATAATGATGGAAATGTTAGTGAAAATGTAAACAATATTTATTCAAATATTAAAAAGAATAAATGAATGATTACATAAATTAGTTAATGAAGTATGCTTGTGTCTACTCCCAAGTACTTAAAATGTTTATGGGCTTGCTTTCAGGCGGATTTTGGTGTTCCTGATTGCCTGTATTGTCTCCTAACTTAGAACCCCCAAAGTATTTATCGCCATTTAAGGGAACTTCTGTTTTCAAGTGAATTTAATGTATACAAATCTTGCAAGAGTCTATAAGAACTGAATCCTCTCTGTTCAGTGGCATTAGGTGTGTCCAAGGGAATTCAGTGTTCTCAGGAGAATTGTGCGCAAGATAATTGTGTTCAGGGCTGTCCCTTTCTCATTAAAGCATCCTTCAAAGTAGTATCCCTTTCTTTTCGTCCTTCCTTTTATTTTATTTTATTTGCTTATGTTTGTTTGTTCAAAGGATAACGCAAAAAGGGGTTGAGAAAGGAAAAATATCTGGGATAGAGAAAGCGGTTTCTACTGTCGTAATCCCCCCCTTTTATTATTCTTTGTTAATTTTCTGAAGCTTTTATTTTCGTCTACCTTTTTTTCTGTTTCCTTGCCTGGCTGGATGTAGTCGAAAACTGGTCAGTTCTTCGGCAACTCGCTCGATTTAGAGTGGATCGAACGTCATCGTTTTCTTTTCTGAAACTCACTGTACCTTTCAAATCCTCTCTCTCTCTCTCTCTCTCTCTCTCTCTCTCTCACAGATATATATATATATATATATATATATATATATATATATATATATATATATATATATATATATATGTATATGTATATTTCATATTACTCATATTAGGCTTCGTTAAGACGGGATGGTTTAGATTCTAGATTCTTTAATTTAAAAAGTACAAGCTTTCGAAAACATAACAGTTGCACTTGGTTATATATGTATTTGCTTCACCCAACATCTGTCGTTTTCTTTCCCTAATCCCTTGGGTGCCCTGCCCATTGATCTCCAGCTCCTCTTGCCCTTCCTTGCAGTGTTCTTGATCTCTATGACCGTATGCTTAATCCTTCGTTGTTCGGAATTATCCCCTACCTATCCATCTTTTTGTTTGTGTTCTTGAAATTCTGGTATATTATCTCACAAGTAATCTTGTCCTCAACATTTTTCAAAATATTCCCTTCCATTTTATTTTTATTAAAGTTAATGAGGGCATTCTCTAACATCATCCTCGATGTATTATTCTTGTTGTTATTTATGAAATCTGTATTTTTCCAGTTGATGTCATGGTTGTAATTCCAGCAGTGTTTGGCCAGTACCAGGGATTGGTTGCAATGGCGAATGTTCTGCTTATGCTGGCTTGCTGTCTCCTAGCGCGATTTGCCACTCTGACCAAAATAAAATACCCGTTTATGGGAATTTTATTTCTGGTTACCCCAGTGAAGAATTAGAGTAATTTATTTCTGGTGATGGAAATTCATTTCTCGCTATAATGTGGTTCGGATTCCACAATAAGCTGTAGGTCGCGTTGCTAGGCAACCAAGGTTCTTACCACGTAAAATAAGTCTAATCCTTCGGGCCAGCCCTAGGAGAGCTGTTAATCAGCTCCTCAGTGCTCTGGTTAAACTAAGGTATACTTTTTTTCTATTTCTGGTTACCTTGTCCCTAATGTTGTTTTTAAAACTCCTGACTACTCTAAAAATTTTTAGTCTCTCGTTTAAATCCTTAATAATGTTAGAAAATTGTAATTTGCTAGTTTTGATATAGTGTCATTGTTCGGGAACGTACCGGTTCAGAAAACTGTAGAAATTATCAGAAAAAGCTTGTATGAGGATATGTATAATTGTCATATAGAGAAAAAACGTATTCCCAAAACTACTGGAGGCAGCCTTAAGCATGAAGTGAAATAGCTGGAGATGGAAGAGGTGGGAAAAATTAAGATACCTGGGCTCAAAATAGTTATATGGGTTGGGCCTGTAGACGACATATTAGTTATATACCGTTGGGAGAAAGAGAAATTGGTTAGTTGTTTGGCTGAACTTAATCAGATTAACAAACATTAAATTGACTTGAGAAGAAGAAAAAGAAAGGACAGTCCCCTTATTAGATGTTAAACTCACAAGGGCAGGTAGCAACATAGAGTGTAGTATATACAGAAAAGACACTTGTGAACATTTATTTACACATATATTCGAGCCACACAAAGGATATCAAGACAGGGATGATGACAGGGTTGATTATAGCCTACTGGGTTTGCAGCTAAAAAAAAAAAAGTTAAGTATATCTTAGTTTAGCCAGACCACTGAGCTGATTGACAGCTCTCCTAGGGCTGGCCCGAAGGATTAGATTTATTTTTACGTGGCTAAGAACTAACTGGTTACCTAGCAAACGGGACCTACAGCTTATTGTGGAATCCGAACCACATTATGACGAGAAATAAATTCCTCTAATTCTTCATTGGCCGCTCGGAGAGTCGAACGCTGGGACAACAGCGTGCCAGCCGAAAGCTCTACCACCCCACAATGAAGAACTTAGGTTTGCAGCTACACCTTATGTATAGCAGGAGATTGGATATCTATACGCTTCTTTTAAAAAACTGGGATACCCAGCTCACTGGTGGGGGAAGGCACATAGCAAGGCTAGGAAACACTGCTATGGGGAAAGGCGCCAAGACAAAAACGGAGTAACCAAGGAAAATACGATTGTCATTCCAAACAGCAACATTATTATGGATTTAAACAAGGGACTAAAAAATATTAGGTCAGTTGGGAATTATATAAACAATACTAGGAATAAGGAAACTAGAAATAAACTTCCCATAAAAGGGTAGGAGAAGAGGGCGGGGTCTAACTAGCACCTTGTGGCAATTGTGATAAAGTATAATTTGGTCAGAGTAGCAAATCGTGCAAGGAGACAGCAAACCAGCATGAGCAGAACATCCGTCATTACAACAAAGCCTGGGCGCTGGCCAAACACTGCTGGAATTACAACCATAACATCAACTAGAAAAATACAGAAATCGTATAGAACAACCAGAATAAAACATTGAGGATGATCGCAGAGAATGCTCTCATCAATTTTTATGAAGAAACGAAGGAAGGCAACGTTAGGGTTAATTTTGAGGACAAGTTAGAGTTAAGTATATCTTAGTTTAACCAGACAACTGAGCTGATTAACAGCTCTCCTAGGGCTGGCCCGAAGGATAAGACTTATTTTACGTGGCTAAGAACCAATGTTACCTAACAACGGGACCTACGGCTTATTGTGGAAACCGAACCACATTATAGCGAGAAATGAATTTCTATCACCAGAAATAAATTCCTCTAATTCTTCACTGGCCGGGCAGAGATTCGAAATCGGGCCCTGCAGTGTGCTAACCGAGAACGGTACCAACCAGTCCAACGAAGAACTGTAATTTTGAGGACAGGATCACTTGTGAGTTAATATACTGAATTTTAAGAAGGACAGAATCAAAAAGATGGACAGCTAGGAGATAATTCTCAACAACGAAGGATTAAGCTTAGGGCCACAGGGATCAAGATGACTGCAGGGAAGGGCAGGAGGAGCTGAAGATCAACGGGCAAGTCACCCAAGGGATTACAAAAAGAAAACAACAGATATTGGGTAGAGCACATGCTCATATACCCAAGTGTAACTGCTATCTCCTCAGTGCACCGGTACCAGAAGAAGAAGACTATATGTCTTCAAAAGCTTATACTTTGTAAATTTAAGAATCGGGAATCTAAATATGAGTAATATGAATATATTTACACAGTTTCACTGTGTAAATATATTCATATTACTCATATTTAGATTCCCGATTCTTAAATTTACAAAGTATAAGCTTTTTATTATTATTGTTATTATATATATATATATATATATATATATATATATATATATATATATATATATATATATATATATATATATGTGTGTGTGTGTGTGTGTGTGTGTGTGTGTGTTTGTAACTCTTTCATATGAAAGACTAATAAGATGAAGAACAGGCACGACAAGAAACGGAAAAAAAGAAGATGAGGCAGGAGCAATTATAAGCAAGTAGATCAACAACATTTCATAATGGGAAAATGTAAAAACTTAGAAATAATTTATTGGCGCAAGACATTAATTTAACATATTTCATGGCTCAAAAATAGTAGAAATTCACTGTATTGCACTCGAAAGACCAGGGGCCAGAGTTCCGTCCCAATGTGAGTCAGAAATTTATTTCTGCGAAACACGCTCCCATGCGTTCATTATATATACATATATATATATATATATATATATATATATATATATATATATATATATATATATATATATATATATATATATATATATATATATATATATATTTATATATATATGTGTGTGTGTGTGTGTGTGTGTGTAACTGAATCACGAAAATATGGAACGTGATGATTATATAAATATAAATAAAGACAAAATCCACGAAGGAAAGAGAAACACTGGAGTGCTGCAAGGCCTTTCGACTTATCGCTCTTTATTTAGCCGCTAAGCAAAGGACGATCAATCGAAAGGCCTTGCAGCACTCCATTGTTTTTCTTTCCTTTGTGGATTTTGTCTTTATATATATATATATATATATATATATATATATATATATATATATATATATATATATATATATATATATATATATATATATATATATATATATATATATATATATATATATATATATATATACTGTATATGTATACTATATATATATACATACATACTGTGTATATATATGTATGTATGTATGTACGTACGTATGTATACATTGTCAGTATGTGTATAACTTAACATAAATTAATTTGTTTTGAATAAGTCACTTTGGCAGTAATTATTTTTTTTTTGGAACGTAATGACCCTGTTTCCTCCTCCCCGACATTTCTGACTTGTTGTATAGTTTTAATTACAATGAGCTTGTTTTATTTTCACGTGTGGTGTTGGCTTCTCATCTGGAGCTGTATTCGGCGCTGTCCCGCCAGGTCTGAGTGAGTCGTTTCTGGACCTTTAACATTATGAGGGCTTGACTTATTTTGGGATTATCCGCCTTTCTTCAGTTGCTGCTGCTGTCCTCCTTTGAGAAGTTGATTGTTCTCCAGTCTGCGCCCTTGGTTCAGTTTTTTAGCCAAGGGGACCTCTCTGCCAACTGGTAAGGTGTGTGATTACCTGTCGGACGGCCGTGTCCATTGATCGTCTTGCGACGTTAAAGTGATTCTTTCTTCAGTCTGCGCCCTTGGCCCAGTTATTTTGCCTAGGGGACCTCTCTTACGTTTGGTAAGGTCTCAAGAATATATATTATTCCCCTCGACCCGTAATTTGAAGGCTGCGTTAGCCACTACTACTGTTTAGAGCTCACTTAAGGGAAGCAGTTTTTTTATTTTGATAAATGTTTAGTGTGTAATAAGTTAGGTTATTCTAACTTTTCGACTTTCTATTACTTTCAGGGCCCTCTCTTTAAAGTGTAATTGCATAGTCTATCTTAATTTGGTGTAAGTGTGTTTGTTATTCGATGTTTTCAGTGTGTGGTTGATTTTTGTGTTTATTTAATGTATTTTGTAAGAGGCTCAGTGGTCATTTCTTTCTAAAAGTTTGTATTAAATATTAAGGTTTTATTTTCAGTTTTTCTTTATCCTCCTTGATTCCATCTCTGTACACTCTGTTGCGGCCATTCCACCTATTGTGGACTTGGTCGTTAGTGACTTTATTTGTATTTTAAGAGACTTGTGTATGTTTGATGGGCATGGGCCCATAACATTTGGCGACCTTGCCAGGATTTATCGGATCCTGTAGTCACTAGAGTGTATAGAGTGGATTCTTGGGGTGTTTGCAGCATAGTAATACCT
>JANJGK010000046.1:8988428-8994392 GCA_039081455.1 Macrobrachium rosenbergii | reverse complement strand
AATGTTGGGGCTGAATATCAGTATATCGTCGAGGTAGACAACACAGAAGGGTAGGTTGCTGAGGATTTCGTCCATCAGATGTTGGAAGGTTGCACCTGAGTTCCGAAGGCCAAAGCACCTATAGTTGAAGGTGTATGTGCTGAAGGGGGTGATAATGACCATTTTTTCTATGTCCTCCTTTGCAACCGGGACTTGTAAGTATCCCTTCAACAGGTCAATCTTCGTAAATATTTTGGCACCCTCCATCTGGTTGGGTATGTTGGTGATGTTCGGCAGTGGGTACCTGTCAGGTACTGTCTTGATGTTAAGTCTCTGGTAGTTGCCGCAGGGGCATCATGTGCCATCAGGTTTTGGTACCATGTGTAGGGGAGACGCCAAGGGGCTGGAGGCTTTTAGGCATATTCCTGCCCGTTCCATGTCCTGGAATGCTTGTTTGGTGTGGACGAGTTTTTCTGGAGCTAAACGTCTAAAACGGGCGTGCACTGGGGGACCTTCAGTGACTACGTGGTGCTGGATGTGGTGCTTTGCGGGTCTGGTCAGGTCATGCTGTAGGTTGTCCTTAAATACCTCCGGGAATTCCTGTAGGAAGTGACTCATCTCTGGTGCTGAAGTCGGTATGGGTGGGGCTACAGGGGTGGGTCATGTGGTCAGCTGCTGTTTTGCTACATCTACCAGCATGTCATGGGCTTTTAGGAAGCCTGGCCCTAAAAGTGTGATTGTTATGTTTGCTCTGACGAATGTCCAGTTGTTCTTCTTCCTGCCAAACGACACTTTCATGGTCCTTTTTCCTTATATTTTTAGCAGGGCTCCGCTGGCAATGGATGCCAGTAGGGTGCTGGGGGTTGGAGTGAGGTGTTTGTGTTGGAGTGAGGTGTTTGTGTGGGTTGGCTGGCATGAATGATTTTAATGCACTGGTGTTGACCAGGAACTCTGTATTTGATGTTTAGTCTGCCATGGAAAAAACATGTCGAGTCTTTTTGCCTGTACCTGGAAGAAAAACAGCAGAAAGCAGGCGCGGTGTCTCTTACAAGGAAACCGGACTGTCAACTGCTGATGTTTATTTTGCTGGGTCACTGCTGCGACCCTTTTGCATGTTTTTTGACATGCAGCAATCATTTTCACATTTTTATGCTTTACTCCCAAACCTCCAGTGGTAGAAACAAATGCCCTTGGGATGTTCATCTATTTTTGGCTTGTATTGTGGTTTGTTTTTCCACCCGGAGCTCCAGGAGTGGTGTATGGGGGCAGTAGGATTCTGGATTGTTGTCCCTCTCTGTGTCGGTCTGCTGCTGTGGCGGTGGGGTGGTTGCTGCCATGGTTGGTTGTGTAGGCTATGTCGACTTGTGGGCCAGGTGGACGGTGTTGATTGTCTTCAGGAAATTGTCGAAGTCCATGGTTGATGCGCTGGGGATGGCCACGACAGTTTGATGGAGTAATTTTGTAAGTAGAACCTCTCTCACAAGGTCCAACGTAGTTTCCGGGCGGCCTTCTGTGGCAAAGATTGTAATTAACCGCTGTAGTTACTCGTGGACTTGCAACAGCCACTGATCTCTTATTGCTGTCCCTACATTATCTAGGAATTTCCTAGCTCTGATGGTGGATGGCAGGCTGAAGGATGATCTTAGTTGGTGGTCTTTTGGTCAGCAAGCCATTCTGCGATCTGCTCGAAGACGTTGTCTGGCAGGAACTCAAGGGCAGTGTCGACTTTGTGGGATGAAGAGGAGATCTTCTTTGACCGAAGATGGTCTGTGCTCTGAAGAACCAGGTCGCTGGGTTGTGGGTTGTGAAGGGCAGTAGGCGGATGTTTGCTGCTGCAGCAATGTCGTTGGGTGGGCTGGTGCTGGCGGTGGCGCCGTCTGCCATCTTCGGGGTCAACAGTATAATGAGGCAGTGAGTAATAGGCTGAGTCAAGGTGTAATCTAATTTATTGATACAAAATCTCTGACAGGTCAAGAACTCTTGTGAAGAGAAAAGTTGAATTTGACATTAGAAGAAAACAGTCACGTCTATATAGTCAGATGGGTTTTCTCACACCTGAAGAATGGTTAACAATTTTATATACAAATTAGGAAGAAGTTTCAAATACATATGGTTAGAAAGTTTGCAATGCCTTAGATACATTAGTAATTACAGGTCTGACAAGGACATAAGGTATCTTCTGAAAAATGCATAAAAGGTCGCTTGAATCAGGAGCTCTGGATCTGTGTTTTGAAGCGAGGATGGCCTGAGGGTCCCGGCAACAGCTCTGGACCTCACAAATACTTTAGCTTTGCTTAACATACTTGCAAGTCAAAAAAGTGATTAATACTTTTTTGACACACATACACACACCCACACCCACACACACACACACACACACACACACACACACACACACACATATATATATATATATATATATATATATATATATATATATATATATATATATATATATATATATATATCATTGTCATCATCATCACTCACAACGCTGTGTGATGCAGTAGGTTCTGTCAGAGTCCTCCTGCCATGTCTCTCCTGTGCTTTATCTTCTACAAATCTCCACTCATCTCCATGCTCCCTTCTCATAAGTCTTTTCCAGGTAGATCTATGTCTTCCAGCTGTTCTTTTGTCCACGTGAGCCCAGCTGCCACTGTCATGTAATATTCTCCCAAGGTTTGTGCAAAGGACTTCTCCAAGCCATTTGCATCTACTTTCACCATTGTATCATCTATATATGGGATTGATGTAATATTCCTTATGTGATCATTACTCTACCTCTCTGCCAGACTCCTCGTACTCTTCTTGAAGCTTTATTTGCAAATCGGCAAAATATTTTATAGGTTTTTTTGTCATACCATTGTCCATGTCCGTATAGCAATACGGATTATACAGGGATCATACATAATCTTACTTTCATATGAAATTTCTATCTATTAAATTTCCACATCTTATTCAGTGTGCTCGCTGTTTGCCCTTTTCAGTCTTTCACTGAATTCCAGCTCAAGAGCGCCTGTACTGATAACATTGTTACGAAATATCTGAAGCTTCAATCTCATTAACCCTTTCTCCATCTAATGTTATTTCCCCCTTTGGTGCATAACAGTCTGTCCTCATTACTTCTGTTTTTCTTAGGTTTATTTGAGTCCCATTTCTCTGCATATACAATGGGTTCTATTAATCAAGCTTTGTGATTCTTGTTGTCATTTTGCTGATTAAAACAGCATCATCTGCATATTCTAGGTGACAAGTTTGTATCGTTACTCCAATGTAAACATTCTCTTCCACAGCCAAGCACTCTTTGTGTTATAAAGTCTGAGAAGGCAAACATCAGAGATAATATAACATTCCTTTTTTGCACCCAAGTATTTACTGTAGATTCATATAGCAGGACCCTTGACCATTAACTTTGCATATACTTAGTTCGTGGATATTGGTGTATGGATTCTGTCATATGTGTGTGTGCGTGTGTCTCTGTAGGTGTGGGTGTGTGTGTGTGTGTGTGGAAGCTGATAGATCAATGAAGAGTGTATAATTCACTAGTGTTTGGAGGGAGAATGAGAGGAAGACTAAGAAACAGCTGGATAGATGGATGAAAGAGTAAGTGGAAAGGTGGGGAATTAATATCTAGGAAACGACAGAGTGCGTGTAAGAGAGAGAACTGAATGGTGAAATGTGTGCATGGGCCTCGACACGATACTGATGATCCTTCTTGTCGCTGCATGAGGTATTGGGTGTTTTGTGGGTATTCAGGCATTAGGTTATCCATGATTTGCTGGTGAGTTTTGTTTTGTGTGTTCTTGCGGACGACTCCCTGTTTGCGGAAAGGCTTGATACTGAAATTTACTTACGTACTGTATATATATATATATATATATATATATATATATATATATATATATATATATATATATATATATATATATATATATATATATATATATATATATATATATATATATTTATATATATATATATATATATATATATATATATATATATATATATATATATATATATATATATATATATATATATATATATATAT
This sequence comes from Macrobrachium rosenbergii, assembly GCA_039081455.1. Classification (NCBI taxonomy): domain Eukaryota; kingdom Metazoa; phylum Arthropoda; class Malacostraca; order Decapoda; family Palaemonidae; genus Macrobrachium; species Macrobrachium rosenbergii. Next base: position 8,990,362 of record JANJGK010000046.1, on the reverse strand, counting down.
ATATGTGTGTGTGTGTGTGTGTGTGTGTGTGTTTGTGTGTAATGAAGGCATAATTCTAGTTTTGTCGCAGCAATTTAAGGTTAAAACCACCACACCTTGACTGTCAGAGTTTTAATTCCTCCAACACATGACTCACGCTCAAAGTCAACGCAGCGTAGGGAGATGCCTTTTTAAGTAGTAAGATAAATAATAACAATAATCTAGAAAATTAAATGGCATTTATCAGTCCAATACCCTTTTAACCGTGAAGACCAGCATCTGAATAATTCAGCTTTGGTGTGGTTTAATGCAACCCATCCCCAAAAAACTTTATTAATATCCTTAATGTAACCCGAATTCGGTTTCATCTTCGGGGCTAATATTGACACGGACGATAATCCCCCCCTTCCTCCCCCCTCCCCACCGTCTGGCCCCAGCCGACATTCAGCCACTCGGTCACCCACTCAGATAGTTAGCCTTTCAGCCAGCCAGCTTTCATGAGGCTTTCAAGTGAATTTCCATTCTCTCAGCTCAAAAGGACGACAAACAGACTCCTCACTTACCTGTGCCTTACGAGATATCTCATGATGATAATGAAAGTGGCTTTTCTGGAAAATTTACCCCACCCCCCCTTTTCCCTTTCCCCCATCGATGGAGTGGTGGAGAAAATAAATATTAACACAGGAGGGGATGTGTTTGGATGTTTTTTTTTTGTGTGTGATGTTTGGATGCGATTTTTGGTACTATTAGATGTCACAACTGCATCGGTTTGAATTATAATTGTTCATTCTATGAGAACACTCAGTGCCAGGGCTTCAAAATGCTTTCAATTTCTGTTTCTCAATAAACTTTTCTTCACTTGTCAACTTTGTATTTGAATAACTTCAGAGGTCTCGAAACTTGCATAAACTTTGTTGGTATTGAATTGATGTGGCACAAGTTAATTCTCGCCCTTCACAAAAAAAACAAAAACAAAAAAGTGAAATAGAAGCCATACTAGTATTTGTAACTTTGTAGGTGGTAAAAGTTTACTTGCCGCTAGGTATACTGTATTTTTGTTGTTGTTACCAGTATTTGGTGTGTTTGTATGGACAGAATTTCTGAGTAGTTTGCCATTTAAGAGGGCCTAAGGCTAACTGTCAGTGTTTTGTGAGTGTGCGCAACAATGTAAACAATGCTCGTTGGTTTTAATATGTAAATTTTTCTAAACCTAGTTTTTTAAGGTTTGTCATTTTAACTGTGGAGTATAATTACTGTTGGTTGGATTTTTGTACGAGAAGATTTTATGTAAAGTTTGCCTTTTTTTTTTTAACAGGAATAGAGTTTATTATTATTGCTTTGTATGATTGTGTAGGCAGAATTTATATGAGGTTTGACTGTTTAAAAGTAGTATGTCACAGTTATGTTTGTTCTGCATAGACAGAATATTTACAAAGCTTTCATTTTACCTGTACTGGAGTATAGTTATTGATTTGCAGAAACAGAATTTATAAGACAGAGTTTTCCAACGCTGCCGTTTGAGCATTTTGCTCTGTACTGTATTTGTTATTGTTGTGTAAAGAACATTTTTGTTAGAGGTGACTACTTGAACAAAATTATGAAGTGAACTTTTATCATTCGAGTGACTGGATTTTTAAACAGATCTGACGTCTGCCTTCTCAGTAGTCGCCAGAAGAGACGTCTTACCATGACGAGAAGCAGATGTCTCTTATTACGAGGTTAAGAAGGAGCATTATTATATTAATGGCCAGGAATAAACATCCTAATTTAAACAATCGTGGATAACCTCCCGGCTTAGCTATCTGTGATGGATATCTTACTTTTACGGTCAGAATGGGGACATATTTTTATGGTAAGTGAGGGATACCCTATTTTACCGGTCAGGAGGGACGTCTTATTTTAACTTTAGAAACATCTCGTTTTAATGGTTAGAGAGGGGACATACTGTTTTAAAG
>JANJGK010000046.1:8975928-8983428 GCA_039081455.1 Macrobrachium rosenbergii | reverse complement strand
TCAGCGCTCGATACCCTGATGCCACACGCCTGCCGAGAAACCCGTTTCTTTAATGAGACAGGCATCCCCCAGGTAACTACTTGATTGCCACTTACCTGTATTCTTTTGCCCTGTAGGTCAGTAGTGCAACCGATGAATCGGTCGCCACCTGTGATCCGTTTCTCTAATCAGACGATACTTGGCGTCTCAAGTGGAACCGTTTCCCGACGCAGTTGCACTTTGAAACGCCGTGTTTCTTTGCCTCGATATTCAGAACTTATTTGACAGCTATATATATATATATATATATATATATATATATATATATATATATATATATATATATATATATATATATATATATATATATATATATATATATATACATATATATATATATATATATATTTATATATATATATATATATATATATATATATATATATATATATATATATATATATATATATATATATATATATATATATATATATATATATATACATATACATATACATATACATATACTGTATGTGTATATATATAAATGTATATATACATATATGTAAATAAATGTGTATGTATATATATATATATATATATATATATATATATATATATATATATATATATATATATATATATATATATATATATATATATATATATATATAAGAGTATTTAAGTCGTTTTGATAATCCCAGATTATATATTTTTTTCAAATAAGGTAAAAGATCTTTAAGTATGTGTTGATTATAAATCTTGAATTAAATAATTTCTAGTAACTAAATCAATTGAAATCACTGACTGTTACTTTGGAATTATAATATTCTGTTTACATCTAACCATGTATGTCATCTTACTTAAGTGGACCCCTCTGACGTCAACCTATTTAAACAAGTTCCTTTCCATAGTCGTATCCTAAACAGTTCTTTTGAGATAAACCTATATAAACAAGCTTTCCTTAGAAAAACATACTTATTCCACTCTCCTTGCAATAGGTCACGTAACACTCTTTAGGCAACCTTTTCTCACATTGTTTTTTTTTTGGGGGGGAGGGAATAAGTACTTTTGGATGTGTAATAGTTCCATCATTTTTCTTTCACCTTCTACAAAGCGTAGGGTTTCACTTCCTGCTTCTCTTTTCCTTCTTTTTTTTTATGACAGTCTTCCATCTTCAGGATGCATCGAATTGCCCATCCCATCGACCTCTGTTTTGTAAGAGGAAAATGAACTAGACCCATTCCTTCCTCATGAATTTATTTGCCCTAGCTCTGATTGTCCTAAATTGTATGAATTATCTCAATCATTTCCTGTGAAATATGAGACCACATCTCTCTTCATCTCCAGCTTTCCTTCAAGTGACAGCAATTGACGAGCTGTAAATAATTCCTGTCATTGTTTATTCAATGGAAATGTGAAATTGCGCCATCGCTTACGCTGTGGGGCATGTGTGAAATCGTATCATCGTCTGTAAAGCGGAACTGTGAAATCGTGTCACGTTCAATGAAGCGACCTGTGAAATCGTCCCGTGTTGAATCAGAGAACTAAAAAAATCGTACCATTATTCATCCGGCGGAATTGTGACATCGCATATCATTAACTTTTGCTATTTATAAACGCAGCCGTGAAATTGTGCCACGCCTTCACTTGGAATCCCGGGATACTGTGTCAAAGATTACGAAGGAAACTGTGAAGTCGTGTTATGCGGGGAACTGTGAAGTCGAGTTATGCAGGGAACTGTGAAGTCATGTCTATGGGTTTCGCAGCTGAAATCTGGAATCCTATGAGACCTTATGCATAAGAGATATGGCATCGTCGTTTATGCAAGGAGCTGTGAAGTCGTTTCTTCATTTAACACATTATTTTAGTGAAATCGACTTGGCTTCAGTTACATCACCTAAAATACCGCAGCGTCTATGAAATATATATGTTGCCGCCATTATTATTACGACTGCTAAATTCCTTTTAACTTTTTTGTAACTAAACGCAGTTTCCTATAGAGGAGTAGCTCCAAAATGTGCTACTGCTCTACTACATGACTGAGTTTTGGTTTATGTTAATAGCCATATGTCTGTTCTCCAGATTATGCTTACGGATATATATATATATATATATATATATATATATATATATATATATATATATATATATATATATATATATATATATATATATATTATATATATGTGTGTGTGTGTGTGTGTGTGTGTGTGTGTAATGTTTGCATGCGCGCGTGTATGTTTATCTGTGTATTATGTATACGTTTAGACTTGCACTGATATTGTTATATATACACGTGTACATGTAATACATCATTTATTAGTATGCACCGTGCATGTCTCAATAAGATTTCTTATGAATTGGCCAGATTCTATTCATTATATCTGCAGGAACATTTTATAAAATGTTTTGAAATATATCTTAATTGAAACTGTGGAAAAGAGCATCACAAGGTATGGAAAAGGATTTTGTCTATTCATTCTGCAAACACCTTTTTAATGAGATTGTTTGTTGTTCTTATGGAAATCTCTCTCTCTCTCTCTCTCTCTCTCTCTCTCTCTCTCTCTCTCTCTCTCTCTCTCTCTCTCTCTCCAGCAAATGCTTGAAATTCCAAGAAGAGGTGTGTAAACAGCAATTCTAAAGAAACCCTCTTTTTCTTTATTCTACAATAGTTCAAGTAAATATTTATCAAACTAACCTCTCTCTCTCTCTCTCTCTCTCTCTCTCTCTCTCTCTCTCTCTCTCTCTCTCTCTCTCTCTCTCTCTCTCTCTCTCTCTTACTTTTACAGACATAATAAGACACTAATACACAGACAGTTAAAATCATGTCAGAAACAAAGAAGTATTTTAGTAATACTTGAGGCTTTTCAACGGTTTTTCTTCTGTATTCTTCTTCTTTTGTTTCACCTTAATTCTCGTCTTTATGTGATGTAGAGGATACGTTAAAGCAAAGCCGGTTGACCCTTGCGGTCGTGATTTTCACAGTGTAAATAAGGCTTAGAAATTTGCAGGTTGCTGCTTAGTTTTTCGACTTACTACTACGGAAAGTGTCGCGCCAGGCTTCGGTTTAGTTTTCTGTAAAAGAAAACTATTGTCTGTCCGTCCTCATTTTTTCTGTCTGCCCTCAGATCTTAAAAACTAGTGAGGCAAGAGGGCTGCAAATTAGTATGTTGATCGTCCACCCTGCAATCGTGATACATACCAAATTGCAGCCCTCTAGCCTCAGGAGTTTTTTTTTATTTAAGGTTAAAGTTAGCCATGATCATGCGTCTGGCACCGCTATTGGTGCCAACAACAGGCCACCAACAGGCCGTGGCTGAAAGTTCCATGGGTCGCGGCTGAGAGTTTCATGGGCCGTGGATGAGAAAATCATGCAGCATTACACGCTGTACAGAAAACTTCGGCGCATTTTTTACTTGTTTATTGGTGGCTTTCGAAAGCTGGGGTTCTCCATCGCGTCCATATTCGTTCGTGAAATCCAGTTACCTCTCGCCTATGTCCGAATTCATGCTTGGGTCTCGATTAGTCGCTCTTCATTGTTCGGATTTTCGCGCGAATTCCAGCGCGATATATCCGCAGTGCCCGAATACCTATTCCAGTACAGTGTGATATCACAGCTATGTTCGGATTTCAGAATGAGCTACTGAGGGACACCCTAACTTTACCAGATTCTTCTATAAGTGAAATCTTAATTGATAATCTTCGCTCCGGTCTCTGCCATCTTTGCCTTCTTGCATAAGATTTTTAAATAAACTTTATTGTAAACCCTGTGCAATGACTGGATGTTTACAATGAGTTCTTCAAAATCTCTCACCAATTATGTAGTATTTTTCTGATGCCGGTGATGTTTACCCTCCAACTGATCTTCGCCTCGGACTTAAATCAAAAGATTTGTTTCGTCGTTGTTTAAATTCTTACTCCCAACTTAATTAATGCATTAGGCTTCTGTGCCACTAAGGCTTTCCTGATCTCGTTACAGCCGTCACACTTTTCCCACTGTTATTTTACGGGGGTTATAACCGCGAGTTACCCCATACATCCCTTTTAGAATGTGGAAAGGTAATGACACCCTTAGTTCTAATCCTTGACATATTGCCATTAGTGTGACTCATTTCTGAAACGTGGCCTAGGTCACTGTTGCAACTGAACCGTCAGTTGTTGTGCACTCTGGAGGCCAGTTTGCAACGTTCATCAGTCATTTATAGGGAAATTTATCTCGTTAAGTTTAACTGTCAGGGGAGGTTTTTGCTTGAAATGATGGAGGACTTTTATTACTATTACTATTGATCTTATTATATCAAAATCATATTTAGGGTAGTGTACTTTCCACTCATTAACCGCAGGTTTTTGTCTCCATTTTTACAGGTGACCATTCCTTTTCATTATTGATCATTATAATGGACTTCTCATTATTCATCTAAAAATAATCACGTTTCTCTTGCAATCGTCTCCTCACCGTAATGGCGTTCATTATCCAATTGCATAGGAATTTGCACCCCTCCTGGTCGACATTATTCACTGGTTTCTATGCTTAGAAACGCCTTTAAATAACATTTAATTCTTTCTTACTCGCTTACTTTATCTATTTATCTAATCATTTATTTATTTTGAGGGAGACGAGTAGATCCTAACTGTAACCCATTGCTGCTCCCATCAGTCATAAAGTTTGTTGCAAGTTCCATCAACAGTCATAGGAATTTTCGTTTTAACGAAGTCTGGCAAAAATTTTGGTGCCCCCCCCCCCCCACCCCGCTTTCCCGGCTCCATTCAAGTATTGACCAGATAAATTGTGGGCAACTTCATTGGTCCCCCCATTCATATATTGACCAGATAAATTGTGGGCAACTTTACCGGGTCCCCCCCCGCCCCCCCCCCCCCCCGCTTCATATATTGACCAGATAAATGGTGGGTGACTTCACTGATCAAGAAGCCGCGCGACGGTGTAGTGAAAGATTGGTTACTCGGGTGGTCACCCTTTGGGCAGTTACCGAACCATATGCTGCTCGCCGCCGCTGCCCAGACGGAATGAGAGGCAGCATCGCTCATTGTACTGCATCCTGTGGTTAACCAAGTCATAGCTTGTGTTTACTGGAATTTATCTACTCGTACATAACTCTCAGTTCCAGGTGTTGTCAACAAAACCCATGTTGTTCTTTTTCGGTTACCAGAGTTCCTATATTGGATTACTGTTTAGGTTAACGAAAAGGTGACCTTATCAAACTAAGTGACGTTTCCCTTTTCTGTTAGTAAGCTGAGACGTAACTGTCATTTTTCATATTTACGTTCCCGTGTAGATGAAAAGGAATTGGTTGTGGCTACCAAACAGTTCCTTACAGGGCAAACGCCATGTCATTTTCTGTATAATATCCTGTGATTTTTAAAAACATTTTTTTTTTTACCGTGATTGCTAAATTCAAGTTCTCTAAATGTGCACAAAGGCTGAAAGTATAATTCAGATCACCCTTTTCTTTATCACCCGTTGAGCCACATCCTCCCACATAGAAACAGTGTGTATGTATATATATATATATATATATATATATATATATATATATATATATATATATATATATATATATATATATATATATATGTATATATATATGGGTGTTGTGACCTCACTACCTCGAGATCATCAGGTTCAAAATACAACCAAACAATTGGGCTGAAATGACTAAGGAGAGGTGACGAGCAAAGGGGGTTGGAACAGAACAATACCCAAAAGTGACCTTAATATTAATTTATCATAATAAGAAATATACATATTTACAAGTGACTCAGGTTTGGGAAATAATCACATCATACCAATAATGAATTAACCAAAAAAGAGCAAGAGTCAGTTCAATAAATTCAAAATTTAACAAAAAGTAGCTATTCAAGTTACTCAACCTAAAACCAATTACATTAATAACAATGAACAATTGTAAATATTACTTTACCTTGAATCAAAATATTAACCCTAATCAATTGATACTTGAGCTACATCAGAATAAACTTACACGCAGCATAAACAATATATCATAAATAATGAACAGACAGCATAAATAATCAGGTTACATCATAAATGATAAACAAATGGCATATCCATAGCAAACAGGCAGCATAAACAATTATACAACAATAAACAGCATAAACAGTAGTAAACAGGCATCATGAACAATTATACATTAACAAACCAGCAGCAAAAATTAATAATCATGCAGCACCAAAACATAACACCAAAACTGCATAACTCTGGGTGGCATCACACAAAGAAAAAAACAAACAATCTCCGTAGAGATGACACGACAGACCCAGCTGTCGAAAGGGATGAATACAATCAGATGACCTCCATGAAACATTAGAGCAGCCACCAACTGCAGACTGGAACACATCCATCACACAGATGATCACGGTAGAATCATCGAGACAACGTGTCTGTTGTCGAACTGGAACTAATTTGCTCCACAGATGACTATGGTTGAGCCATCCTACCATCCCTCCGCTACCACAGCCAACAGGTAAAATGCCTGCTGTAAAATCCTCCTTGCTGCAATGCTGCACATAACTCGCTGCCATTCTAAACCCGACCATAGCTCCTCTGAACCAGACTCGCTGCCATCCCAAACCTGACTGACGCTCTCGAAGACACCGAGACAGACGTCAACTCCTACTGTAAAGGAAACAAAAAAGTAAGGAGGCAACAACCCACCAAGGGAACAATCGGCGAACGATTGTTCTCACAATGGGATTGCACTGCTTAGTGGCACTTTGTTCTGGAATTCTCTTAATCCATCTGTTTTCCCTAACTGAAATGCTTACAGCTTTCGAGATACAGGTCTATCGTTTTCTTTGGTTTATGCTCCTTAGGCATGGGCACGATTAAAGGTAATGGGTTCTGCATCCCATCGGCCTCTGTTGAAAATGATTCTTAATTGTAGATCTGAATGTCCTGCATAATATAAATTATACTCTTATCTGAGCTTTCAGTGTTTAATGGACCATAATAACAAGTTTTTTAGAGTTTCGTTATTTGTCCTGTGGTCCATTCATAAAAGAAAATTCAGATAACCTTTGGGTCTCTTCATAAAGTGTCCTTCCGAAATTCTACAGATTATGAATAAAATCCAGCGTTATTTTTTTGGAATGTAAGAAAGGACACTTTCTACACTGTATATCTTAAAGGCAAACTCATCTTGTTAATTGCCAACAATCTGTTTTGGAGTTCGATCTCGGAATATTTCGCCTCCTATTCCAAGAATGTGTCCATTCCCGTCTTTGACCCCTTAAACAGGTATTCCCCCCCCCCCCCCCCCCGCCCCTTCTCTCCCGCAGGCATTCTTCTTTCGAAGTCCTTTTCTTAAAATGCTGCCACCATCGTGACAGATGAGAGGTAAGGTGAGAAGTACCTCTAGACCCAACCAGAGACAGGTGATGCTGTGAATTAGAATAAACCTCGAGTTGATTTGATTTGATAAGGTTCAGTCCGTCAATTCAATCACTGGAGCACTTCCGGCCATTCAGCGCTTGAGACAGTGA
>JANJGK010000046.1:8900928-8968428 GCA_039081455.1 Macrobrachium rosenbergii | reverse complement strand
AAACTCATATATATAAAAGCTCAATGTTGCATTTTTTGGATCCATTCATAAGAAATTATTCAAATAGTCAATGGTTTCTCAGTAAGATATTTTATAATCTTCTCATAAAACTCGAACTCAAAGCCAGATCTGGTCTTAAAAGAGATTCGTGGAATCTGATGCTGTTGCTGGCAAGTTGATTGAATCCCTCGGATATGGAAGAGTCGTACAGATTTCGATTTCACTTGCGAGGAGGGATCCTTTCTCATCCTCCTGCATTTCATGCGGGTGTCCCTCAACATCCTTCCATCCGTTCTGCTCTTATTCTTCTACCTGGATACTGCCTTTGCCTCTGACGTGCAGTGAGATAGATCGCTGATGGATGTGGAATTAGATTTCCAACGAGTTGCTTTTACTCTGAGAGAGGTTTGTTGATAGACATGAAGGAAGGAATGTGAGATGCTTTAGGGGTTTTTGTTTTGGAAACTTATCCCCAGTTTAGTTTCGATGCCTGAAAATGAAAAGCCCTGATATTGCTCACTTCTGACATATTCCTTTAAATGGAAAAAAATATGCAGTTAGAAGTTAGGAAATTTAGGAAATAATTGTACTCGGCCTTTTGATTAGATGATAAGAGTTCTTCAATTATTACCGTTATTTTTTCCAAGTGTTTCGAAATTAGTAATGTGGGGAGAATATTTTCCGGATTTTTTTTCTGTAAGTTAATTTTGGTAAAAAAAAAAGTGTCATTTTCCAGCTGAGAAAAACATTCATAATTTTTTCCTCAGCTATCACTTTATGGCAGTCTCTTCATCCTCCATGTTCTGTGAAATTAAGTGCATTTTCATACCGGATTAGAATACCAAGTTTTGCACTTCTTTTTCTCTCTATATTAGAGCATAATCTGCTTGAGTTTTCTAATATTAATCTTTCTCACCAGACGCCAGGTAAGCTATCAAGGCAATAGTCCGTCCCAGGGCCATTTATTAAAAGCTCGCTGGCTTGCTAGGTCTCTTGAGAGCTTCTGAGGCTCCTAATTTGGGCCACCAAAAAGCCTATAGCTACCTTCCGGTTACAGGGGTACCATCATTGCCTCTGAGCAGTTTTTTGGTGGGTTTCAGCTACTGTAGCTCTTGAAAGTTACACAGCCCCATGTCCTAATTCATGTTGGTCTTAGGACCGCAAAGGTCTAATAATAATAATAATAATAATAATAATAATAATAATAATAATAATAATAATAATAATGAGTCTACCTCACAGTTAAAATATTTGGATGTAACCCAACTCTTTAAAAATTACAAATGAGAATATAATTTTTCCACGAACCACAACACGTAAGAAACACGAGAACTCTGAAGTCAATTCTTCAACATTGTCTAAAAGGGCCTCATCTATCCAGCCGGAAAGACTGAGCCCAGACCGTTTATCTCCCTTTATCTCTGCCCTTTATCCCTCTATTATTATTTTCAGGTGAAAATGTCTCCAGTCAATTATCTTCCTGTTCCTTGCACCGTATGTGAATGGTGGTGGGGGGGGGGGGGAGGTTATGATAAACTTTACTCTTTTTTCTCAAAACTTTTGGAGGCTCATTTTCTCATTTTTCGGAAATCTGATTTTAACAGCGATGGCTTCGTTTTACTTTTTCTTTTTTTTCTTTCTGGGTTGGTTTTATCATTAATACTGTGTGGGGCTATTTATTATTATTTTTTTTCCTTTTTTTGGTTGGGGGGGGCGATCTTGGGATCGTGCCTAACGTTCCTATGATTATGGGTACAATTTCCGCTGGCATATCCCACATCCTCCTTATTTCGATTTTCAGGTCTTGATACTTATCATTTTTTTCTCGTTCTTTCTCATCTACTCTGGTGTCCCATGGCATTGCGACATCAATGAGTGATACTTTCTTCTTGATTTTGTCAGTTAGCGTCAAGTCTGGTCTATTGGCACATATCACCCTATCTGTTCTGATACCACAGTCCCAGAGGATCTTTGCCTGACTGTTTTCTATCACTCCCTCAAGTTGATGTTCGTACCACTTCTTACTGCAAGCTAGCTGGTGTTCCTTGCTCAGGCTCCAGTGGAGGGCTTTTGCTACTGAATCATGCCTCTTTTTGTTGTGGTTCTGTGCAAGCACCAGACATTTGCTTGTTATGTGGTTTATGGTCTCGTCTTCCATATTGCACTTCCTGCATATGGGTGAGATGTTACTTCCATCTATTGTTCTTTGGGTATATCTGGTTCTTAGGGCCTGATTTTGCACTGCTGTTGGCATTCCTTCTGTTTCCTTCTTGAGTAGCCATTGCCATGTTTCATTGCTGGCCAGTTCTTTAGTCTGTCTCATGTACTGTCCATGCATTGGTTTGCTGTGCCATTCCTCTGTTCTGTTTTTCATTCTCCTGTCTGTATATTAATGGGTCTTCGTCTACTTTTATCAGTCCTTCTTCCCATGTACTTCCTAACCACTCATCCTCACCGGTTTTCAGATATTGCCCCAGTGCTCTGCTCTCGATGTTGACGCAGTCCTCTATGCTTAGTAAACCTCTCCCTCCTTCCTTTCGTGTTATGTATAGTCTGTCTGTATTTGCTCTTTGTGTATTGTTATGTGTTTCCTAGTTTTCTGGTCTATGCTGCAGAGTTCAGCCTTCGTCCACTCCACTGCTCCTGTGCTGTATCTGATTACTGATACTGCCCATGTGTTTATAGCTTTCGTCATGTTTCTGGCGTTGAGTTTTGACATGAGTATCACCTTAAGTCTCTGTATATATTCTTTCCTGATCGTGTCCTTTATCTCTTGGTGTTTTATATCCTCTCCTTCTGTTATTCCCAGGATACTATTCCCATCTGGTAGCTTCATCCCTTCAGTCCTTGTCACTTTGTCTTTTTATATGTTGACCAAGGTGCATTTCTCTATTCCAAACTCCAACATGATGTTCCCAGATACAATTCTGATGCCCCCTTCCTTGAGTTGGTACCCAGCATCCATCTTCTGCAGTACTTTTGTCGTGGGAATCATGGCTTGGAAGATCCCTCTCCTGATGTTAACCTCTGCTAGTCTTATCCCAGAACTTATAGGTACTGTATTCCAGTTGCGCATTGCATTTTTTAGGAAACTGATGGTGTTTTCCTCTGCCCCCTGTATTTTCAGGCATTCTGTTAGCCACGTGTGCAGCATCATGTCAAAGACTTTCTTGTAGTCAATCCATGCCATGCTTAGGTTGGTTCTCCTTCTCTTACTCTTCTTCATTACCATTTTGTCTATCAGGAGCTGGTCTTTTATGCCCCTACACTTCCTTCTGCAGCCTTTCTGTTGGTTGGAGATGGTGTTTGTATCCTCTAGGTAGTTGTATAGCCTTTCACTGATGATACCTGCTAGTAACTTCCATATTATTGGTAGGCAGGTGATATGCCTGTAGTTACTTGCTATATTTCCCTTGTTTTTGTCTTTCTGTGCTAAGGATGTTCTCCCTGTGGTCATCCATTTGGATGCATGGTGGTTTGTGATAAATGCTGGAGTTGTTCTGCTACTCATGGGTGTAGGGCCATGATGTTTTTGAGCCAGTATCCATCGTCTTCATCGGGACCTTGGGCTTTCCAGTTGAGCATTTTCTTTAGCTGGTGTCTGACTGTGTCTGTAGTGATTTCGGCGAATCTTTGTTTTATTCTCCCCATTTCCTCTGCCTTGACTTCCTGGAGCCATGTTGAATGTTTGTTTTGTGATACTGGGTTGCTCCTTATGTTTTCCCAGAGTCTCTCACTTGGCTCAGCTTAAAAAATATCCTCTTAGTTGGCTGTATAGTCTTTTCTGGTTGTTTCCGAAGAGTTTTTTCTGTTGGTATCCTTTATTCCTGTTCATGTACTGCTGGATCTTATGTGCTTTGGCTTTAAGCCTCTGTTTTATATCTTTTATTGTGTTGTTTAGTCCATTCTCCTGTACTTTGTATTTCTTGTTCAGTTCCTCTCTTGTTTTCTTGCTTCTTAGCCTTTTTTCTGCCATCTCTTTCAGTTTACTCAAGTCAGATCTCATCGCCATGATTTATTTTTCCCGGCGCCTTTTCCAAGGCGGTTGCTGATTTGGTTTCGGTTGGGTTGGTCTTGATGGTGGTTTTGGTGTTTGTATCCCCATGAGTTCTACTACTAGTCTTGCTCCCGCATATGCCAGGTTATTTGTTACTGTGATACAAGTGGTTTGTATTAGTCTCATTATTTCATTAACTTCACTTGTTTTCTCCCTTAGTTTCTTTGTGTTGCAGGCTTTCATGGAGGGGATCTTTGTTCTTCCTGTGTCTGGCTTCATCCATTGTCTGATCTTTTTCGCCCATTCCGACCTCTGTTACATTTTCGGTATTTCCTCGTGTGCCGTTCTTTGGTAGCTCATCATTCCTATCGTCTATTCTGTGATATCGTCTCTTAGTTCATCTTCTTGTCCTTCGTTGCTGGGTGTTATTTCTCTCTCCAGTTCCTCTCTTTCTGTTGTGGAGAGCCAGTTCTTTTTCTTTATGTTCCTTACTTGGTCTGCCAGCCTCTGTTCTGTTTGAGGGGTGTTATTTCTCTCATTCCAAATGTTGACCAATCTTCTTCTATATCCTCTTTCTGTCGGGTCGCTTCTGATGTAGCATCTCCATATTTCATTATTTTCTTCTCTTGTCCATTTCTTTGTCTTCTGGTTTGCCTCTGTAGCTCCAGTCTCTGGTTGCTGGTTACTGCCCTTGTGGTGGTCACTTGCTGGATGACGACCTCCCAGTACCTGACCGTCCTCCCCGCTCATTGGGCTGTATACCTGGCTGCCGGACGAAGCTCCTCTGTTGCCAGAGGTTTCATTTACGTCGTTGTCATTTAATCTTTCATTTCTTTCCATCATTGCTAAGTTTTGCTATTGAACTATTATTATTATTATTATTATTATTATTATTATTATTATTATTATTATTGCTGTTTAAGTTTCCCATAAAATGAATAATCGCAATAGAACTTTTTAGACACAATTTCATAAATAAAAGTATTCCAGTGGCTAATGACATCCGTTATCTGATACCAGCAGATATACATTTAGAGCTGAGTATATAGGATAAGTAGACATGAACTGATTTCCCTAACCAGATTTTCAGTTTTTTCTCTCTTAGTTATGAAGACCCTTTTGTAACTTTAATATTTGTTTACCTTTTCATCTTGGTCTCTTTTACCCGTTGATTTTACTCAGCCAAGTTTTGCCTTACTACTCGTGCTTTTATTTGGTAATTTTTGTTTGAGTAGCATTTTCAGCTATTGAACTTTGTAGTTTTGGAAACTGGACTATTATTATTATTATTATTATTATTATTATTATTATTATTATTATTATTATTATTATTATTATTATTATTCAAAAGACAAAACCTGTTCATATGGAACAAGCCCACAAGGTCCACCAGGTGTTCATTTGATAAAAGCAAAGAGGTAATGGGAAATACAGAAAGAAGAGATCAACTATTAGAAAAAAAGGAAGAATTTATAAATAAATAGAATACAAGGAGAACTTTTTTAGAGTAGTAATGCATTGCTTGAACTTTTAAGGTTCCAGATAGCTTTCTCAGAGAGATTTTTCCACAGTCCAAGAGTGTAAGAAATAAGGACCGCTGGAACTGAGAAGTTCGGCAGGAAGGCACATTTATACCTCATCGAACTTTGGTCTCCCCCCTCCCACCCGCTCTCTCTCTCTCTCTCTCTCTCTCTCTCTCTCTCTCTCTCTCTCTCTCTCTCTCTCTCTCTCTCAGAGGTAGAACTGAAATTGAATATCGCCCTGTGTCTCTTCAAGTATTTTCAATATGTCAAATTAGAATTCTATGATGGATATATATGATTTAAAATGAAGGGTAAGCTTTGTGTCAATAACGATTGTTAGATTTTAAAGTTATGTGAATCGGATGCAGATCGGTTTTGTTTTTCCTAATCCTGAAAGATTGGCTTTCAGTGCATTCCTGGATTTTTTTTTTTTTTTTTTTTTAAGTTTTGGATGGGGTTGGCTTTGAGATTTACCCGACTCTGATACAGGTCTGTTTTTTTTTTTATTATTAATAATTCTGAAAGAGCGGGTTTTGAGATTTATCCTAATTCTGATGCAGGTCCGGGTTTTTTCTAAATTCTGAAAGGATGGGTTCTTTGGCCAAGATGGAGTGAGTTAGATTTTGTTTATATATCTGTATCCGGATGCGACCCTGGATAATATTTATTAGTTTATTTGTTTAATTCTCAGCGCTTTGTCATTAAGTTTTTTTGTCATTATGTTTCCTCTTCTTGAATTGTAAACTTTATTTTCTAAGTTGTAGACAGACATTTTACTCTTTGACTTTCGTGTTGAAGATCTGGATTCGATTTTATTTCCTTTTCCTTTTTTTTCCTCTCGCCTAGCGGGGATTATTGGGAGTCACGTTTCTTTCCTTGTTTGGGGATAAAGTGTCTTCATATGTAGCCTCCAAAAGTTGTTTATGCCATCAAAAAATTTTATTGTAAGTTTCATGCCAAGGACAGTGGAGGAATTATGGTTTTTGTTTTTATAAAACTTGTTTTCTAAAACATGAATGGGTGTGTTCGTACAGTATTTATGTAGGCTACATTAGTATTATGCAACACGTACCTTAGCTTCCTTTTATAAAAATTATTACGAAACGCTCAGTGACTGATTTCATAATTTTTGCGTTTTCCGGCATAGTTTGTTGTACCATGTGAGAATTTCCATATATGAGAAGCGAAGCATTTTATCATTATTCCCACTTGGGAAGTCGAGTTTAGTTTTATCTGTTGTAATCGACGGTTTGAATTCATAAAAAGCAGAGACAGCTTTTCTCAATTTAGTTTTGACAGCATTTTACCGAATATATAAAATTCCGTGGTTCTAATTAGATTGCAGATATTGTTCAATACATTCATGACATATCTGCTCTGTTAAAAAAAATGATCATAGCAACGTATTCTGAACCGGTCCTATAAGAGTTGGTGATTCATCATGCTTCCATATCCGAGTAGAATCATTATTATTTAATAATGCAAGCCAGAGCGTAGTTTCATTTGAATCGGGAGTAAGAGATGATCCCCTGAATAACACATTCCAAAAGTCAAAGGCACAAGCCTAAGGATATGAGGTTGTCTGTGAAGATTCTTAGGTATTTGCGAAACAAAGGGCCTCATCTGTCTGGCCACAATGGCTGAGCCCAGACTGTTTGTCTCTCTTTGTCTGAATCTACTTTATTCTGGTTTACTCTGAGTAAACGAGCTGCTGTCAGTCTGTTACCTACTGTATATGCCAAGGGTTAAGGAAGTATCTTGGTGAGGAATTTAAATTTTCCTTCCAAACGTCTGAAAAATTTTTCGGTTTATTTGGTCTTTTTCAGTAGTGATAATAAATCAGCGTTGCTTGTAGAGAGAAAATATAGTGGATTAATTTGACTTCATTTTGTAATGCTTTTAAACTTCGTACGACTCTGATATCTGATTGCTTGCTTATCTTGAGTGCATCATTACTTCTGTTTTTTCCTTAATTTAATCGTAAATTTCAACTTTGATAAAAACTGAATATTATCACTTTATCCAATTTATGTTTCTTGTGTTTTCTTATTGTTCCTCGACTTCAATAACTGTGATACAAATGGTCCTTCTTTTGTAAGTATTATATTTGCCAGTATTCTGAGTCTATAGTTTTCCATTGCGCCTTCTTTTTTTTTCCCCCTAATTTAAATCTTTACCTACTCACTGGTAGAAGTCACTGGTTCTGTTTACCGTTTATTTGTTCTTCCTTGTTCCTTTTTAGCTTCATCCGTTATTCCGTATACTATGATGATATGACGTCCAAGTTGGACAAAATAATAGATTAAAGCTAATTATTTACATTTGCAAAAAGTAGATCTAAAGTCATAGCTGCGTATAAGTGCTGAATATCTTCATATATATATATATATATATATATATATATATATATATATATATATATATATATATATATATATATATATATATATATATACTGTATATATACTGTATATAAATATATGTATGTGCATGTGTATGTTCCAGCACAACTCTGAAATGCAGTGAGCATTTCCAACCAAACTTGTTATACATATGAAATACTATCTAGAAAAGAATACTATGAGGGTAAGACATCACTAGCATCACAGGGCACCAAAAGGGGTGGGGGTGGGAAGGGCTTCCATGAAACAGGGCTGGTTCTGCCTGTAGACTTAGTAACTAAATAAATTCTGTGGGTATATCATACCTCATTTTGGTACACATATGACTTATTATCTGGAAAAGAATACTGTGGGGGCTAAGATATCACTGGTAACAAAGAGG
Organism: Macrobrachium rosenbergii; assembly: GCA_039081455.1. NCBI lineage: Eukaryota > Metazoa > Arthropoda > Malacostraca > Decapoda > Palaemonidae > Macrobrachium > Macrobrachium rosenbergii. Next base: position 8,960,124 of record JANJGK010000046.1, on the reverse strand, counting down.
GTGGAGATGGGAAGGGGATGACATGTAAAAATAACCGAAAACGACGAATATTAGTGTCTAATCCATAGTTTTCGAGGTCGCTGTGATTAATGGTGACACTTCCGATGCCATTTAAGTCCAAATTCGACCCCGAAGAGAGTAAGGGGTGAGAGGGGGCGAAAAATAGTGTCAAAAATTACAGATACTATTATCTAGTCCATAGTTTTCAAGTTGACTGAGATAAATAGTGACACTTCCAATGCCCTTTAAGTCAAAATTCAGCCCCGATGGGAATGGGGGTGAGAAAGGGTGAAATATAAAATGCCAAAAATACTGGGCAATGTAACTGAAACAGCTATCTTAACAGGACAGGGAGAGAGCGAGAGAGAGAGTGTGAGAGGAAGAGGAAGTGAAAGAGAGAGTAGAGGGGGTGTTAGGGAGGAGAAAGAGAGAGAGAGAGAGAGTGAGAGAGAGGAATTGAGAGAGAGAGTAGAGGGGGTGTTAGGTAGGAGAAAGAGGGAAAGAGAGAGAGAGTGAGAGAGAGAGAGAGACAGACAGACAGACAGATAGATAGAGAGTGAGAGGGAGAGGAAGGGAGAGAGAGAGTAGAGGGGGTTTTAGAGAGGAGAAAGGGGAAAGAGTGAGGGAGATTGGAGGGAGAGAGTGAGAAGGAGAGGAAGTGAGAGAGAGAGTAGAGGGGGGGAGGGGTTAGGGAGGAGAAAGAGGGAAAGAGTGTGAGAGCGAGAGAGAGACAGAGAGAGAGAGTTTATCGGTTGTCATTCAGAGTTTTCCCGGGCAGCGCCGGGTTGGTCAGCTAGTATGTGTGTGTGTGTGTATATATATATATATATATATATATATATATATATATATATATATATATATATATATATATATATATATATATATATATATATATATTACATATACATATATGTATATGTATACAGTACACACACACACACATATATATATATTTATATGTATTTGTGTATATTTATTTATTTAATTTGTTTTTATATGACACCATCTACTTTCATCAACATTTGTGATAGCGCCATACTTCAAAGAGATAGCGTTGCAGTTGACTGCTGGCAAAATAATCTCCTCTTTTTCCTTTTCAAGACTGTATTATTATGCCATTCTGTAAGAATGTCTTTATAAAGTTAATCAGTTTGTCCACTCCCACCTTGAATGTGTAACATCTATTCAAATTGGGTGATTTTTATAAACCACCATCCTGTAATGTTTAAAGTTGTTCATAACTTTTCTGAATACCCCCTAACGATAAGAGAGAAATATATACTTAAAAAATGTCTTTTGGACTTGACTATTTCTTCAAACCAAAACCTGATCACATTAAAATGGAAGTATGTTTAGAACTATTCTCTAATAAGATCGACAAATTAAGCAACGATATCTGGATTAACAAAAGAGCAATGTTTAACGACATCAAAGATCTTTTTTTTTTTATGGTAGCTGACGGATACAAGAAAGAAATTAATACATCGCTGTTTGATCAAAATGACATGAAAACAGTAAGGAATTTAAGTAAAAGCAAGGAACTGGTTTTTCTCTAGACCAGATGAAGGGAAAGGTGTCACCATTATGAAGAAAAGTGATTATCTGGAGAAAATGATGCATATCCTCAAAGACCCAGCACATTTTGAAAAGGATCCACATAAAAGCACGCTTCTTTTAGAAGATAAGGTAAACTATTTATTGAACTCCCTGAAAAAAGGAGAGCACATAACAGAAGAAGAGTATAAATGCTTATATGCCTCTGTTTTCCCATATGGTTTCCCAAAAATCCACAAAGGAAATATTCCCGTAAGACCAGTGCTATCATCCATCAATACACCAATTTTCCGCTTAGCAAAATTTATGATCCCTTATATAGAGGAATGGGCAAAGAATGAACACAACGAAGACAATTGCTATACCTTTTTCGATGTTATAGTAAATTTTAAACAGGAGAAAAATCACTGTATGGTTAGTTTCGACATCGAGAGTCTATATACAAATGTTGCAACAAAAGAGGGCTGTGACTCATTTTTTATTTGTAATAAGTAGTATTATAGACAGCAAGATGGATTAGCAATGGGCAATCCGATATCAGCTACTTTGGCCAATGTTTCCTTATATTTTAATGAGATTGAATGGTCAGATAACTGTCCTTTAAGTTTTAAACCCGTCTTATATCTGAGGTATGTCGATGACACTCATTATTTTTAAACAAAAACATGCCAGTATTAAATTTACTATGGACGAGGAAAATGATGGAAGGATGCCTTTTTAGATCTCTTGATAACGAAAATTGACTGGAACAGAGAAATGGAAATCTATAGGAAACCCACTTTCTCTGGACTTGGTATAAATTTCTCAAGTGAATGTAGTATAAGATACAAGTTAAACAATATCAGCACTCTACTTTTCAGAACCTATAGGTTGTCCTGGAATTACTTCTTTTTTCACAAGGAAGTAGCGTTTTTGAAGACATTCTTTAACAACGACGGTTACCCAGATAGGCTGTTTTACAGACTATTGATTAACACCTTCAATAACATCATAAACTGTAATGGGGTAAAAGATACAAAAGAACAAATATATTATTCCAGATTTACTTGCGTATCAGATAAAATCAGCAGTTTAATAGAAAGGAAAATAAAACAGATGACTAAAACATACTTTAAAGATGTAAAAATTCGAATGGTGTTTTTCAATCATTTTAAAACTGGCAATATGTTCAAGTCAAAGAAGTCGTTGACTAGTGAACTGTGATACAAATTTGTCAGAAGCATAGTTCGGAATATGTGGGTAGTTCAGGGAAGTTGTTGTCTACCAGAACTTGTGAACACGAGGCATAAGTTCAAGGACCCTTTCACCTTTAGGTAAGCCACCTCAGTTCTTCCCAAGAGAACATTGCCATGTCTTGTGCAACGTTAATTTTAATTTTTCGGATTTTAGTATTTTGTGTAAAGCTCGGTTTGAGTTCGAGCTAAAACAGTTAGAAACCTTTCATCATTTGTCTGTGTTGATTGTATTGATTTTATATTCATCTTGTTTTTATTGGGTATAAATGTGTTGGTTTTTAATTTTTACACATAACCTGAATATGGACAGTTGTCCGAAACGTTGTTAACATAGAATGTGAATAAAGAAGAAAAGAGAATGTTGAGGTTTGTTTTGACGAAACAGTTCCTCACCCGATTAAGATTTCCCACATTAGATTATTATTATTATTATTATTATTATTATTATTATTATTATTATTATTATTATTATTATTATTATTATTATTATTATTATGTGGGAGAAGCCGAAAACCATGCATTTGACACTCGAGCATTTACTGAATAAAACACCCACTTATTATTTTTATTAACTTCCAGTTATATAAGCGTTAACCCAGCATATATGTGCCTCTTGGGAAAACGAACAAAACAAATTATTTCCGCATTCTTTCAGAGGCATCCAGACAATTACACTAAAATATTTTACGTATTTACGGCGATGAGTAAACACTTGTTACATAAACAGTAAGTACAGTCTATCACTATCTAGCAGAGCTGCTTCAAAGCCTTTGCCAAAATGGCCTGAAAGTGTAGAGGATTCAAACAAAAAACTAAATGTAGTCGAGAGAGAGAGAGAGAGAGAGAGAGAGAGAGAGAGAGAGAGAGAGAGAGAGAGAGAGAGAGAGAGAGAGAGAGAGCAACTTTACTCTGGTAATGTTTTTATGCATCAGAATCAGTTTTCTCAACGCATCCAACAGCAATGTAAATACAAGCGTCAGTAGGACGATAAATCTAATATCCTTACCTAGTCCAGCCTTGCTGCAAACAGCAAATAGGGATTGTTAGAATGAAGGAACACAAAAGCTTAAGAGGAATTCGAGAACTTGTCAGAAAAGGGGGAAATGGATACTACCGAACCGTATTTTGTGATACAAAGGTTACTGATTATCACCGGTTATTGCGATAGAATTTACAGAAAATACAGGGAAAGAAATTCCATCATCCATCGTTGCTATGAAATAACAGTCGATATGAGTTACAAATAGACAGGGTTATCCTTTAATGATGAGACTTCTTTAGTTTCTTTATTATTAAAGAGAGGTGCATTCGATTGTTTGTCTCCTCTCTGTCTCTCCTGTTTAATGTTTCCATTTTTTTTAAGCTTTCATAACTGAGAGCCTCTCCAACCTTTGAATTCCCGGTCTTTTACTATTTGATTCTCTTTATTTCTGTCTTTTCTTTGCAACATTTTTATGTTCTTTTTGGTCGGGATGCTAAGATCCACCGTGAGAGAGAGAGAGAGAGAGAGAGAGAGAGAGAGAGAGAGAGAGAGAGAGAGAGAGAGAGAGGCTTTAACTTTCATGTGGAACCAGTAGTTTATGCTTTTGGAACATCTATTGAAAGGGGCTGAGATGGTTATTCCGATTCTTGTCTTGCGGATCCAGAGCTGCAATTCTGACTCATTCACTTTTAAAACAGAGCAAGCAACCTTGATATTTGCAATTTGCGTACACCGTTATATATCCCGCTGTAGCGAGTTGTCTTCGTAATGGGGTTTTATTCATTTTGAAAGACAAAGCTTATCTTTTGTTGTTATTCAATATTTGCATTAGCGAATCTGACTTTTGTTTGGTGATTAAACGGGCATTGAATCATCCATTTCGGCGATATGGTTTTATAGTATCAATTATTAGCATTATCATAATTTTAATCTTTAGGTCTTTTAGTTGAAGTTGTGGTTTATATCGTCATGTCAGTGACAATTACTTTTAGAGAAATGTTTCACAAGGTGGAGTATAGAGGGTTATCAAATTGATTTCAGTTTTGCTTGTGTAATCACATAATGAAGAATATATATATATATATATATATATATATATATATATATATATATATATATATATATATATATATATATATATATATATATATATATATATTATATATACTGTATATGTATACAACATATATATATATGTATATATATACACATACATATTTATATATATATATATATATATATATATATATATATATATATATATATAATATATATATATATATATATATATATATGTATGTATTATGTATGTATATGTATATTACTGACAGGGCCTCATTGAAAGTGGATGGTATCTAGCGAAGATATTTATTCAATAAAAGTTACAAGTTTTCCTGGACTGACAGTCCTCATTGTTAAGTATCCGTCGACGACAATGTGGACTGCAAGTCCTGGAAAGCTTATAACGTTTATTGAATAAATATCTCCACTAGATACCATCCACTTTCAATGAGGTCTTGACAGTAATTGTATTAATGCACAGATAATTGTGTGATATAGTTAATAAATATATATAAATATATATGTATATATATATATAAGTATGTGTGTGTGCAGTTTTCTATATGTACTTGTTTGTGTTAATACATATGTTGGGTCTAAGCATGCACGAACTTATGCAAGCGTTTGTACGTGTGTTTGTGTGTGTGTGTGTGTGTGATGTGCGCATGTGTATAAGAAAGAGAGAGCGAGAGAAAGGGAGGGAGAGTGAGATAGACGTCAGTTAATTTACTTTCGCCCTCCTGACAAGATTAGGGTTCATTGACCTCATCCCTTGTCTTCATAACTCTTCCGTAATATATCCTGGTTATCGCTTTCCTCTCCCTTATTGAATTTGTGTTCGTTTCTGTTTCGCTTTCACTTTGCTTTCCATCACTCTCGATAAATCTCTGTTGAAAGCATCATCTCTTAAGCTTCCAATCACGTGTTACGATTAGTCTTCATTTTTCCGGGAAAAATGTTTCATAATCTTTCATCATCATCATAAGTAATTATTTCAGAAATATGTCTGCTCAGTATCGTATCATGTTATATAAGGTATATTTTCTTCCATGCTCTGACAGAGTGGCGTTCTTTTTTATTTATTTTTTTTTTAGGCTTCGGTAAATTTTTTCCAAATGTCAATAGGACCAGAACTCTAACCATCTTTATCTAGTCCAGACTTGATGAAAACAGCAGAAAGAGGTTGTTAGAATAAAGGAACACAGAAGCTTAAGATGAATTCGAGAACTTGTCAGAAGGGATGAAAAAAGCCATCACCGGACCGTATTTTTTTAATCTAAAAGTTACTGATTATCACCGGTTTTTGCCATAGAAGTTACCGAGGAAACAGGAGAGGAAATGCAAATCCCTAAATTGTTTCTCTTTCTTTTACTAGTTATTTGAATGAGCTTAAAATTAAACAATTCCATCGTCCAACTTTGTTATGAAATAGCAGTCGATATTAATTACAAGTGGAGAGGGTTAGCCTTTAATAATGAGACTTCTTCTGTATCTTTATCATTAAAGATGTGCATTCGATTGTGTGTCTCCTCTCTGTCTCTCCTATTTAATGTTTCCATTTCCTTTTTTTTTAAGTTTTCATTTCACATTACTGAGGGCCTCTCCAACCTTAGACTTCCGGTCTTTTACTATTTGATTCTCTTTATTTCTGTCTTTTCTTTACAGCCTTTTTATGTTCTTTTTGGTCGGGATGCTAGGAACCATTGTGACTTCCATGTTAGAAGAGAGAGAGAGAGAGAGAGAGAGAGAGAGAGAGAGAGAGAGAGAGAGAGAGAGAGAGAGAGAGAGAGAGAGAGAGAGAGCTGTTGCACCTGCTTCACTCTCAAAAGAGAGATAGAGAGATTTTGCAGTTGCTTTCAGTTACAATTCCTTTTGACTTTAATTGAAGGATTTATTTATTTGTTCAAGAATGTCAGACTTCCTAATTGCTCTCGTTCGGGTGTCCAATTCACCTGAATTTTCACCAGTGGATTCACTGATGTCATATTTTTGCTTTGTTTCATAAACTGAAATGTTTAGTTTTACACATGCATATGATTACGTGTTATGTAGCACTTACCTTAGAATCCTCTTAAAAGATTGCGTCCACTATCTTCGTTTTCCTGATTCTGAATGAATGCAGTTGGCATTTAGCACTTAGTTACAATTTTATCTTTTTTTTTTTTTTAAGGAAATCGTTCCTCTTCCTTCACTACGTTGTTGCAGTTATGTATCTGTGTCATTACTTCTTATGACTCCGAGTTACAGCACAAATAAAGCCTAAAAATCAGTTTCGGTAACCGGTATCTATTGTAGCCTAAATTTGAGTCAACGTTCATCGAAATACAAAGTCGTTGGATTTATTTCAGTTCTACAGTTTTCTAGTGCAACCATTCATTAAGTATGGCGCTACAATGGTGCCGTTTGATTATTTTCCAGTTCTGGAACTGAGGACGTTTCCTCAGTTTAATTTACAAAAGTATTTGACTTCTAAGGTGAAGGATAACAGTAATGAACCCCCTTGACAAATTCTTTTAAATACAGTATTATGATTATTTTTTATTAATCTACCAGTGTTGGTGTATCACATTTTTAGAAAATCTCTTTAATTGAATGTCAGGTGTAAGGTCCAGGTTAAAGTAGGTTAGGAACTCTGTGGAATTGCTCTTGGCTGTAAGATATCTATGAAGCATTCAAGTGCCGCTCAAATATAGTAGGATCTTTGTCACTTAACAGGCTTGGTTACTTATCAGAAGGCCAGACCCTCAAAGCATCCGTTAAGTTGAGGTGTTTCTGTAGCCACTTGGCACGAATCCATGATGTGGAAGAAGCTCCTGGACTGGACGGTCCAAACATCAATGAATGAATGAGATGTTTGGCGTCGTAATAGCAATGTTTATTGATGCCTCCAGCGAAAGGTACACTCGTTTTATATATAACGCTCGTTAGTTAACTGACAAATCTTAGTTAACTGACAAAAATGAGTCTTCACCTTATACCCACCAAACGCCGATGCTTTTGAACTTGGCTGGACAGATTGGTGCTAGGACGGGAACAATCCATCAGCCTACTTTCATCTCCTGTTATCTTTGACGCATTTACTTACTCTCTTCCTGATTAAAAGAATTTGCTGGAAGGGAAGTCTGTTTATACGAGAATCAGAAGTGTTGTAGTAGTTTTCTTCTTATCTCCTTAGGTGTGTTTAACTTTCTACGTTTTTCTGAGCTGTAGATCTTCTCTCCTAAGGAACTTGGAAGTTTTCCCTCATTTTTCTGAGGTTTGGACTGGACCACATAAGCTGCGAGAGGGCTTTAGTTTTTTTTATCTTATTTTATTTTTAAGGTTTTTGTTCATGATTTGAACTGCGTAAAGTTAACTGAATCCACGGTAGTTAAATATGTTGTTTGTTTATTTGTTAGTTTCAGTGCTTCCTCTTCTTAGCGTTACCTTCTTTTACTTGTGAATTATTTCACCAAAAGTTAGGACAATTCAATGAGCACTTTATCAGCCTCTTATCGATCCAAAGTATCGGTTCAGTTCCGCCAATGTTAGTTTCTGTCTGTATTGGCTTTCTCCCTCTGTTAACTTCACTCAGAGCTACCTTCATTGGGTGGGTGGGTTCCGTTCTCAGCTAGCACTCCGTTGGCCCCGCGTTCGAATCTCCGACCGGCCAATGAAGAATAAGAGGAATTTATTTCTGGTGACAGAAATTCATTTCTCGCTATAGCGTGGTTCGGTTCCGCAATAAGCTGTAGATCCCGTTGCTAGGTAACCAACTGGCTCTTAGCCACGTAAAATAAATCTAATCCTTCGGGCCAGCCCTAGGAGAGCTGTTAATCAGCTCAGTGGTCTGGTTAAACTAAGGTATACTTTGTTTTTTTTTTACTGCAGTTAATGCCTGTTTTCCCTTATCTTATTTTTCCCCCTGTTACCTTTACTTTCCAATCAGTGGAGAGCCGTGCTGACCTCTGGCTTTCATTTTCCAGTCGTTGAGTCGTCTCCTTCTCTTCGTCCTTTTCTGCTCCATTTAAGTGAAGGTGGTCAGGAGCCAGCCATCTCACTTGCCTTGTGAAAAAGACTTTGCAGCTGTTGTTTTTTTCCAGTCATTCTTTACTTTTGTCAGAAATTTTTTTTTATTTGTCCAGGCGGGACGAATTGCAGTATTTAATTTGATCAGGGGTACGATTCACTTGCATTTTGTAATCGGAATGCATTGTTATAGAATTTTATTCACAAAGGACTTGTTTTAAAACAAACGTAAGCATAACCACATATGCACACACACACACACACACACAGAACCTCATCTCTGAAGAACTGCTGAGAATTGGGAGTGGTAACAACTTCTCGAATAACGATTTCTGAAGGGAAAAAGGCCTATGTTGAAAGAAAGAATATAAATGATTGCATACATACGTGCATATTTTTTCCCTTGTCTCTTTTTTTTCTCTTTTTTTGTATTTTGTTTGTTTATTCTTTATAAATGTCATCACAGAGTACGGGGTGCTTATCGCAAGCCCCGGATATGTGGTGACTCACACAAAGCAGAGGAATGAGAATGCCATTATTCTTTTTAGGCATCCCGCTGCATTGAAAGTGTTTGCCGTCTAAATTCTTTGCAAAATGAAGTGCAAGGCCTCAATTCTAGGGAGAGCGAGAATGCTTATAAATAAAGGTGAATGTTCGTAAAATATATAGGAGGGATCGACGCCCCGCCGATGACCCTCCTTTGCAGGTATATGAGGCGGCCGGTGATATTTATTGGAAAATAATTCACCCTGATTGATTTAATACAACAAAATGATCATATGTGCGAAATTCACAAATACGTTGAAGGCCCTCCGCCGGTATCTTTCTCTCTCGTGATTTATGGCGCAAAATGAGTTGAAATTCTAATGAATGGCCTACGGAAACGCCCGGGCCGTGAGCAAATTACGGTCCAAAATTGATGATGGAACGGTGAGCGTTTTCATGAATAATTTTTTTCCCTCCAACAAAATATGAAAAATGTGATAATAGCCCCGAATATTAGGTAAAATATTAATTGAGAGAGAGAGAGAGAGAGAGAGAGAGAGAGAGAGAGAGAGAGATAGGTACCACCTGTGTGAGAAAGACAGAGATGCCGGTGTGTGCAAGGAGTGGGACAATTTGAATGAATGTTTTTGTGTAAGAGAGAGAGAGAGAGAGAGAGAGAGAGAGAGAGAGAGAGAGAGAGAGAGAGAGAGAGAGAGAGAGAGAGAGAGATTTTTTTTTGTGCAAGTTCATCTTTTGCTGTTACAGAATTTTTAATTTTTGTAAATTTATAACATGAATGATTCCAGCGTGAGTAGATCCTAATGAATAATAACCAGATAAATAATATTAAAGGAAAATTTCATTTACATTGGTACTCGGAAATTTGGCAGCGAAAGCCTGTCACTCCGACTGTTAACACGATTAAAGGTAAAAGCTTTATCCTTATCATTTCTCTCGATTCGTAGGATAATACTGGGTCGAGCTCTGAACACGTTTAAAAGACAATGTGTATGGAATATTATTGGACCCATTCCTGGATCCCCTTTTAGATCCGGATCCATTTACGATCCGGTCATCCTTTCCTTGCCCACAGTCCAATTTTTGCCCTTTTTTTAAATTTTAGCAGTGCCCTATTATAAAAGAATATATATTGTATATATACGGATAGATAGATGGAAGAGACAAACAAACATCCCTCTTCGATGGCGGAAGCAATTAGAAGAATGAAAAATGATTGACCATATTACAGGAAAAAACCCTTATCAGAAAATGATTCTTGTAAAAATCAAAAAGCACATTTTACCTCCGTTATACTTTCGCAACACGCCATGATATACTGCAGAATCGAACGAGGAAAAGTTTTGCATGTTGAAAAATGCTATGCAAAAAGTTACCTGTGTATTAGGAAAGCCGCGCATGTTTCATCATTTTCAATTATCAATAGAAAACAACCAGCTATCTAAAAAGAAATTAGCATTAAAAATTTTGGCAACGTAAAGAATACACATTGTACCTCCATACTTTTCCGCAGTAGCATCATACTTCAAAGGGATTGCGTCAGCGGTTAATTACGTTGCAAAATAATTTTTGCCTTTCCAGGCGGTTCCGTTATGGCCTTTCGTAATGAAGCATTTATCAAGAGAATCGTTTAATCCACTTCCATCACGGAGGCCTCAGAACTCTTCAATGAAAAGCAAGCTGCCTGAATTTGGAAGCTGAATACATCCCGGGTTGGTTCTCAGTGTTTCAATAAAAATCTTTGGTTTGAAGTTGAACCACGTTCATTTATAATGATACTAAACGTTCATTGCCATCATGATATTATTATTATTATTATTATTATTATTATTATTATTATTATTATTATTATTATTATTATTATTTAGATGTTGAATCTGTCAACGATTAAATTGGGCAAAATAACTGAGCAGACTGTTAGTGTGCATGGCCCTTAGTTAAAATGAAAATACCTTATTTAATCACAAAACTAGCAAGCGGAACAACATTGCTCATAGGTGTTTGGACAAAATGAAGTCTGAGTTGCCAAGTATACGACAGAAAACAGTTCTTCCATTCAGGGACACCTTTAGATAATCATTTTCCAGCATCCTTGCAAACACATGACATAACCAGAGTCAAAACAATGTCATACATTAGTAGCAAACAAGGATCCTTTGAGCACAAAATAATTGACGCACATTGTTTCAAAGGATCGATGAATCCTGCTTCGCAGATAGCGACAATACGACTTGTAGGCCTGGTAGTTTCAAACAAGGAGCCTTAATAAAGAAGATTTGGAGGTGACTGAGAGAGAGAGAGAGAGAGAGAGAGAGAGAGAGAGAGAGAGAGCACAGTTTACACGTCTCAATTTATATGAGCATTGGTTTGCTTTCTTTAAATTTCTCTGGGAATCCGCTCAATAAGCCCTGATTTCTGACCAGCAAGCAATTTGATTATCCGTTACAAAAGTATCAGATAATTATTCAGTCTTACATCAAAGATACAATGTCGGGCCTGTAATTCTCAAATTTTGTGAATAAGATGACTGGTCCGCGATATTTGTATGGTGTATATCTGCGTATTTTGTGCATCTGTTTCTTATCATTTCTGTTTTTCCGCAGATAAAATTAATTTGTTTGTTATGGACAAGAGTAAATCTGTCACTCTTATTCAGTGTATTCATGAATTCGCAGATCGTATTACTAAGTTTTGTTCAAGATTAATTGCGAAATCACAGTTTTGTGTGTGCAGATAACATTATCATCCTGACACACTGCAATGCATGCTTTTTGTAAGCCCAGACTATTTTGCTGGTGTTCCACAAATCAGTATTTTAAGACCTTTTTTTTTTTTTGAAGTGGATTCAGCCCCGTTGTCTTTAATCTTGCTTTGATAACAGAGTGCTTCACGATTCTGATTGATTAGTATTAGAGAGGTTAAGTTTCTAGTCCACGTTTTGTCGTACAAGCACATTAAAACATATCTGATACCGGCTGGAAGCTTGGCATGTTGCTTGGTTGAACTTAACTACAAGTGTAAACTATTCTCTGCAGTCAGGTTCGCTATCGAGAAAATATAATAAACTGTGAATTTAATAAATGAGAACGGTCGTAAATTCTCAGCTCATCATTCATTTTTCTTGGTTTTGATGTCTTTTGTTACTTTTTCACAGTTAATTATAGGTTTTTCTTGACTATGATTTTTTGTTACTTTGTCGTAGTTACTAATTATGTTTGTTTATGTGTTTTTTGCACTTTTGTCGTAAACTGTGGAATAATCTTCTTGTATCTTAAGTCAGTATTTATACCCATTTATTTAAGAATAGCTGTCATGTACCCTTACATTCTACGCTACATATTATCCTACGGAGATGTGTGTGTGTGTGTGTGTGTGTGTGTGTGTGTGTGTATATATATATATATATATATATATATATATATATATATATATATATATATATATATATATATATATATATATATAAATATATATATATATATATATATATATATATATATATATATATATATATATATATATATATATATATATATATATATATATATATGGAGCCTCGATGGCTCACAGAGGTCTGGTTAAACAAATCATTTATAACTAACTAACTCGATGGCTCAGTCGGTAACAGCAGCAGCTTCGGACTTCGTAGAGGTCTGTGGCGCGGGTTCAAATCCGCAGCCGACTGATCAAAGAGGCAGACACTTTGCTATCTGTGTAGACATCCCGGGATTATATATGTAATCAACGGATAGGTTTGCTTAAAAAGCAAATGGGTGTTACAGAGTAAATACACACACAAAACAAAGCCACTACAACACCTTCTAAAAAACATAACAAATATCTCACACGTCTCGAACTCTCGCCCTACCCGCGCAACAACTTCTCGCTGCTGGGAAGAAAGGGCGTTGGGTCGGGTATGATACATGAAACATACGCTATCGGGGTCTAAGCGATGTCAGGCAGGGCAGCCGATCGAGACCACAGGTCTACCCCAAAGCCAAATCAAAAGTCCTTCAAAAGAAGGCATCGTGCTTACCCCATACAAAAATGGGAAAAAAAGCACGTTAAAAGAAGAAGAAGAAGAAGAAGATATATATATATGTATATATAAATATAATAAATATACGTATATATATATATATATATATATATATATATATATATATATATATATATATATATATATATATATATATGTATACCTGTGTGTCCGTTTATAATAGCTACAAAGTTCTCTTTAACTTTTCGATTTTCTCATACGTTTTTAATACGCTCCTCCCTGCGAGCGTAGTCAAAATATTAAGGAAGAAACCCAATTCCTGAACTCACACATCCTAGATTACGGTAATGTATGCAAACAGTGTGAGGAAATTACGAATTTAAAGAGCCATTGCGACTACTGCAATTACACAGTTCATATTGTACAAAGTGACATTTAGGATAATATAAAGTTACGGGTTTTAAGCAAGAATTTAGGGATGGGTAGCTACATATGGCATTCTTATATATATATATATATATATATATATATATATATATATATATATATATATATATATATATATATGTGTGTGTGTGTGTGTGTGTATGTATGTATACATATATATATATACACATATATATATGAATGTGTACATACGTATGTACTGTATGTATGTATGTATACATACGAGTATGTATATATATACAGTATATGTATGTATATATATATATATATATATATATATATATATATATATATATATATATATATATATATATGTATGTTTGTGTGTGTGTGATGTTTGTTTGTTTGTGTGGCTAGGTGCATGTTTATAAAATTTCATATAATGAACTCTCCCTTTAAAAAAATGAATGATGTTTTTTTGCAGTAAGAAAACATTTCCATCAGAACAGTGATATCTCCTTTAACAATGTAGAATGAAACCACTAAGTCCTTTTGTTCCTGGCTTATTAAATTTCCTTTTTTTTTTGCATCAGATATTATGGCATCTCCAAACAACTCTTTACCCTCTATTGTATGACTCAGAATAATGCCCAGAGGACTATAAGAGAATGTAGTTAGGCAATTTGAATTTGCTTTTGAAGGAGAGAAATTTGGTATAGAAATATTTTGCAGTCTGTTAGTTTCACGATAAAATATGAAGGGAATATTTCACTCTTTTGTGAGTATATATATATATATATATATATATATATATATATATATATATATATATATATATATATATATATATATATATATATTATATATATATATATATATATATATATATATATATATATATATATATATATATATATATATGTATATATATATATATGTGTGTATGCGTGTGTACTTATCACATGCGTCACCTTACAACTATATAGCAGAGTGGTGCCAGAGATTGTTTTTTTCCAATATTTTTCGGATGAGGTTGCGAGACCCACCGCATAATTCACTTCCTGTGTTGAAATAAGCATCATGAATTTTTTTTTAGGGAATTGTCCTAATGCGGGTTCGTCGACTCTTCCGGTGTGTGAGGGCGTGTTTGCGTATGTGTATGGGTGGGTTTGTGGATGGATACATTTATGTATTTTTATTAGAGAGAGAGAGAGAGAGAGAGAGAGAGAGAGAGAGAGAGAGAGAGAGAGAGAGAGAGAGAGGAAAATTATCAATTGTTTCCCCTCTCTCATTGACAAGATTAACAGTTAGGGATACAACGGCTTGTCTCCATATATATATACTTATATATCTTCATTATCGGTTCCCTCCCCTTTGTATAACTTGAATGTGAATTCCGGTCTCCTCTTTGGTTAATGGTTAATTATTAATTGAAGACCCCATTACCTGACCTCCTTCTGATCACAAGCTATTAGCCAGAGCTTCATTGTGCGTGACACTTATATTTCACTTACGTTTCCATTCGCTGTCTTCCCTCGACGTTCTGACGGCATCACATTTTTCAGTCGTATGGTCTCTGTTCCTTAACAGAGAGTGACTTCAGTTGGTGTTAACCCATCTGTTCTTAGCATGTACTTTGAGGTGAGGTCACCCCATTCTCCTTTTTGGCCGAGCCCACCACATTTGACTGACTACCAAATACATCACTTACTGGTACGTCAACAGCAGCACCACGGGTTTCAAGGAAACGGGCCTACATTGCTTCTTACTCGGTGTTGATCGCACGCGTGGTAAATTATTGCAGCTACTTAAATGTATTGCATGTAAATGAATCGATTGTGAAGTGCATTCAGTATTATAAATGTATAAATCAATGGAACATTAAAATGAATAATGTATTTATGAATAGACTGTACAGTTCGGGAAGT
This sequence comes from Macrobrachium rosenbergii, assembly GCA_039081455.1. Taxonomy (NCBI): domain Eukaryota; kingdom Metazoa; phylum Arthropoda; class Malacostraca; order Decapoda; family Palaemonidae; genus Macrobrachium; species Macrobrachium rosenbergii. The sequence continues at coordinate 8,944,461 of JANJGK010000046.1, read as the reverse complement.
ATTATGGTGATTTAATAAATTCCTTCACCCGCTTGCATCTCTCTCTCTCTCTCTCTCTCTCTCTCTCTCTCTCTCTCTCTCTCTCTCTCTCTCTCTCTCTCTCTCTCTTCATGAGTTGTACTGGAATTTGCATCAGGCTTCGGGAATTTTTTGCCAGAGGCAGTGTGCCACAATGGATTCCGAGAAACCATCAGTGAGTGGCGTCTACATATACGTATAGGTCACTGAAATATGATTGAGTGTATTTATGGAAGTATTAGCGCAGTTCATAAAATATGCAATATACTTATGAAAATACTGAAACTTTTTTAATATATTTCAGTGAGGTATGGTGAATACTTTATGAAAATGATTATCAATTAAGTATGGTGAACTTATTTATATAAATACTGATCCCTTTAGCATATTTCATGGAAGTATTGTGAGTATATTTTTTTATGAAAATATTCTTCTATTGGGTATAAAGTATGCTGACTATGTTTGTATGAATTCTGATCCCTTCAGCATATTTCATAGAAGTATAGTGAATATATTTATGAAAATATTGAACCCTTTATTATACTCCATGAAAGTATGGTGGCTGCATTTATAAATGAAAAAAGGTTTCGATTTGAAGAAGCATTGGTGTATCAATCTGTACACCATAAAAAAAATTGATGTAATGTTTAATGCATTGATCACAGATGTAATATATGAATTTGCAATGAAAAAAAAGATAATGACGATTATAAATACATGATCATAAAACCACCAAAATAAATGTTTTATAATTATAAATTTCTGGATCACTGCTGTATAGTGAGTATAATAAAAAAAAATATTGGTGACGGGCCGGAATGACGGTGCATGGCAATCCCGACCGCCCTCTGTCGGGAGGAGCGACAGACATAAATTCTCGGCATTCGTCGAAATAAATATTTGCATCGAAATCATAAAAGCTACAAATTTTCCCTCCGAAGATGATTTGCAATGCAGCCGGGGATGGGATTTCTCGCGTCGCCCATTAAATCTGTCGTAATATTTACCGAAATCTCGTTTTCTCTCGGCTTTGGGGACCCGCCGTTATTTCCAGAGGGCTATTGCTCCTGGACCCCCCTCGCGCCCTACCCCCTCCCCCCTCCCCAGCCCTCAGAAAGTAAATAATGATCGCCATAAAAACAAAGGAAAGGTGGATTGCGCAAGTTGGGGAGAGGGAGATTGAAGGGGGAAGAATGAGGGGTGGGGGGGGGGGGGCGGGTTAGGTGTGGGGGAGGGATTTGTTTTGGAAAGGGCTAGGACATGCAATAGGGGGAAGGACCATAAAGAAAAAGGGTAGTAGGAAGAAGAAGCAGGGAGATGAGAGAAGTACGGGGGAAGATAGGAGCTCAGAATATTGACTATAGAAATCCTCCTTCTTGGTTAAGCTTTGCGGAGGAGGAACAACCGAGGGAGACGAGAAGAAGATGAGGGAAGGGGAGGGAGAGAAAAGAGCTTGGAAGACTGAGAGAGGGAGAAACTGATAGGGATCTTCATTAAGCCTTCTGTAGGAGGAAAAGAGGTGAATGGGAGGAAAAGGAATTTCGGAATAAAAAGAAATAAAAGAGAATTGGATGAGGAGGAACATGGAAGTGGAGGAAGAGCAGAAGGAGGAGTAAAAGAAATAAAAGAGAATTGGATGAGGAGGAATATGGAAGTGGAGGAAGAGCAGGAGGGGTAGGAGGAAGGGGGGAGGGAAGTGAGAAGGAAGATATACGTAGGACGAAGGAGTCACTGAAAAAGGGTTTAGGTCTTAAAACTCTTGCCCTTTGCGGGAAACCATGGGAAGGAAGAAGAGGAAGAGGAGGGCCAGTAGAAGGTGAGGGTTATGGAAAGAGGAGGAAGGGGAAACGGAGGGATGTTAGGAAGAGAGGGAGAGGGGGAGGACGTGAGAAAGGAGGTGGGAGTCCTTCCAGGCCAACCCTCTTCCCCTCTTTATATGCTAATCCAATCCGAGCGTAATTTCCAAAGCTAGTTTTATACAAAAGGTTCCTTTTTATATTTTCCCCTGTTTTTTTCTGTTAGAAAAATTACATCGGGGACTGCGGAAACGTTATTTGTTTCATTTAACTATAACCTTGCGTGAAAATTTATCCAGAGAAGAGTAGAGTCAGAGAGAGGAAACCATTTGCTGGATTTTGTTTTCTCGTTATTTTGTTTACTTAGGAATGTTGTCTTTCGATTATCATTCCAGCAAGTATATATATATATATATATATATATATATATATATATATATATATATATATATATATATATATATATACATGTATATATATATATATATATATATATATATATATACACATATATATGTGTGTGTGTAGATATATATACATATATATACACATACATATATATATAAATGCACGTGTGTGCATATAAAATTATCATCGCCTCTCAGGCGGGGTGATTCAAGGGCCTCTGTGGCATTCTGCCAACTGTCTTTCCGATGCTTTCCCTTCCATAAATCTCCACTCATGTCTAGGCACTTGTTTCATAGTTTTCATTCGGTTAGATCTGGCTCTTCCAATTCTTCTGGTGCCCGCAGCAGCCCAGCTGACACTATCATGTAATATTCTCCCAGGGGGTGTGCAAATGTCATGTGCAAGTCAATTCGTGCTCCTCGTCACTATTTTTTCCTATACATATTGAAATTCTTTACATATGGAACTTCTATAATTCCCCATATGGAATCATTTCTCACTGTAATCCACATACTGCTTCCTAATGCTCTTCTTAAATCCTTTTAGATACTCGTATAGTACATTGTATTGTCATGGTTCATGTCTGTGTCGCAATACAGAGCATATGAGACTAATATAAAGAATCTCTTTCATATTTCACTTCAGTCTATTTGATTTTCAAATCTTATTCATCTTGCCCATTGTTCGATTTGCCATTTTTAGTCTATTATTGGATTATAATGCAAGAAAACCTGTATTAGATGTCATTGTTCCTAAATGTTTGAAAGACTCAAACTCAGTGCTTTTCTATTTCTGAGTATTTCAGCCCTCTGTGCATACTCTGTCCTCATTATTTCTTATTTCCTTGGATTTAGCTTTAGTCCCATCTCTCCAGATAAATGAGGCACTCTTTTATGGAAGCTTTTTTGTGATTAAGACATTACCTGCATAGCTTAACTCTTGTTAGCTTGGAACCATTTTCCTAACCTAAAGCCCTCTCTTCCATCACCAAGCCACCTTTTTCGTCATAAAAATCATGAAAAGGGTAAAAAGCAAAGGTGCCATAGATTTCTCTCTATTACTTTCAATACTTACTTCAAGTTCACTTGACGGGACTCCTTCAACCTTAACTTTGCAACTGTGCAAAGTTACCTCCAGTTACCTCCACTTTAACAGGAATACTGTAGTGACGTGAGACCTTTCTGGTCTATGTACAGATTTTGTAAGCAATAAAAGCCACTAGGAGGCATGTCTAGACACAAATATCTGATGCATACATCTTCCTTTTCTGAAACAAGCATGTAAAGCATGTTCTTCACTAAGAATTTTATCAATTTCTTTCTACAGGCTATTAAAGATTATCAAGCCGAATATCTCATCATGACCACTAAAAGTGCAATGCCTCTATAATTACCACACTCACTCAGGTCACCATTCAGATACCTATCGTCAAGATTTGTTTCCCCATTCAGTGTTCTACAAACCAGCCTCGTTAGTGAGATGGGTGTATTTCATTTTCAGCTAAAATCGCCTCTTCACATAGTCCATCATAGTTCAGTGCTTCCCACTCTTTCCTTATTCTTAAATCCTATCCAAAAACATTGAAGTTATATATTAATATTTACAAGTCTCCATCAGCCTCTGGTATATCAGTAAGAATCTTCCTCATCTCTTATTCGTGACATAAAAATGTTCTGCCAAACATTGTCTTTCGTCTTCTTATGTTATGATCACTTATCCCTGCGTTTGACAGGTATTTGATTAGTAACTCTGTGGTCTACCATAATACCAGTGCACCCCCTGAATATATGACTTTGTAAGCATTATCATCCTATTTTTATATTTCTCATACCTTTTAGTGTCTCATTTAACGTCATTATCTAAACTTCAGTAAGTAACTTTTCTGCTTTGCGTTCTTCGCCTCCTCCCTGAAATTTGCATGCATTCCTTTATTTAACTTGGAGCTCTGTGCTTGCAGAATATACGGACCAATACCAAAATAATTATCCCACATGGTCTCTTATCTAATATTGTTTATTTTACAAAAGAATGTGATATACCTATAGCAATTCTTCTTTTGTCCTTTCTTTGTTGGATCTAGGGTCTCATCCGAGATCCAGTTTCCATCTTGTAACTCCACATCTTAGTACTTTCTTTCCTCCATTATTGCTGCACATTCCCGGTGTTAATACAGTCCTCATTGAGTGTCAGCACCTCCTCAGATGCATTTTCTAGAACTTCAAATATACTTAAAGATTCATTTTCAAAAGTTTCTCATTTTCATTTTCATATTCAGTGGACAGTACATCCTATCTAAGAAAAGAATCTCCATATGAAAGATGAAGGTTTGTATTCCTACATAAGAAAGGCGAATTCTGCACGCGCGGGCACACACAAGCGCGCACACACACACACGCATACACACACACACACACACACACACACACACACACACACACACACACACACACATATATATATATATATATATATATATATATATATATATATATATATATATATATAGAATAAAAATTGAAGATTCCCATGCACGCATCCGGAGAGCACAGAATAAAAGAGGTAAAATTTTTAATATTGGACGCAGGTTACAAGAATTGATAACATGAGGAACACTAATTAGAAAAATCACACTGGAGTCTTTGATGTATGAAATATACGAATCAAGGGTCTCCATTTGTTTATTTGACACCAAACTGAATAAACATCTCAGTTCATTTGGTCGTTGTCTGTTTGTGCAATATTTGCGCTCGTCATCACTACAAATGCGTAAAATTGTTTTATGTGTTGGTCTTTGATACTTTTGCAAATACGTGAAAGCAATCATCAATAGAGATTTTGCCTTGGACGAAAGGCTGGATTTTTTTTATTGTGCTTTGGAACGGGCTATTTTGGATATGAGTCTCCTGATCCCACAGTAAAAAAAAAAAAAAAAGAAATACGTTAGATTTTCCCTTTATGTAATTTTTCTTAACATACTCATTGAATGCCATCTATCTGACAAATGTAAAATTAATATTCGTGCTGTAACAGTTCGGAATCCTAATTTTAGGTCAATTATACTGCTTAGTGCCCCAACCAAAAAGTAGTTTTTATGAAGGAACACATCTCCATCACACGAAAATATACCAATGAATTTCAAAAGTTGACATTGTCGTTTTATATATTAATCAGTTGTGATGAAATTTTGTCTTCATTATATTAAGCGGTTAATGTTGAAGGTTTTTGCACTGGTGGTTCATCCTTTAAAAAAAAATCCCGTCTTTTTTTTCTATCTCTGCTTTCTGATTCATGAGTTTCGTCAGACATTATGTAGAACTGGTTATCATATTGGTAATGATGAAAGTGCTGACTACCATCATAAATGACCTTAATTCCAAGAACAACACTACAGAGTAACCAGATTTCAGTACCGCGAAATACGCATTTCTTCAAACAGATTTGAGATTTCTATGCAGTAATTTCGCTTGCGCAACACTTGACCCGATGACCTTCAGTGCATGACAGGCAGTCACAGTTCGGTAGATCAGAGCATTTAAGGAATATTTGACGTGGATAGCACTTGGTTTGGTGACTCCATTGAAGTTTTAGGAGTCAATTGTGAGCACTGGGTCACAGTAAGGCCGACTGAGTGACTGACCTTTCTTTTAATAATAATAACAATGCAGGTTGCAATGACTTGGGTACTATGACGCATTTCCAAGTAAGCTTGAAGATAATCCGTCTTTGATTTGTTACTCAGTTATTCCTGTATTTAGCTTAGGTCTCCGACTCGCAGAATACATTGATGAATAATAAATTTATTGTTCCTCGGGGTCTCTTATCTGACTTTGTTCATTTGCAAAAAATCTGATAGACGACAGATTCTGCCTGCTAGTCTGTCTCTTTCTCCCTCAGGCACGCTCACATACAGTCTGTTTTTTATGTCTGTCTTGCTTCAATTTTCACAAACTTTATCCGTCCCTATCCTTTTACTTCCCTTCTATTCCTTGTTTTCAGAAAGTCAAAGTTTGACACAAGCATTAGATTCCTACTCCGTTAATCACTGATTCAAAAAAATGGGTAGACTGGAGACGGCATGTTTGTATGTAGAAAAACATGGAAGAGATTTTATATCCAAATGAACAAACCTTTCTCGTCATAAAAGAAGGAAATAATTGTCAAATTTCGCAGTACACCGTCCTCATGATATATCAAGCACATTATATTGTTTCTCACTTTCTTCTCTAGGATTTTCTGGTAGTTAAACGTGGAATTCATTACCCAAAGACAAAAAATTAATAAATACATGGATACACAGCGCGCTTCATTTGGCACAACATTGGAGAAAAAAAAGCATTAATAGTATAAAGGGTAAGGCAGTAGGAGCAGCTATGGGTAATATAAGACGTCAAATAAAGTTGAACACATAAGAGAACATCTCTTGAATAGAACGATAATGGTGATGGCATGTGAAAAGAAGATTGAACAATAATGAATGAATAATCAGCTAAAGATGAAAATAAAACAAATGAAACAGAAAATGCGATGGTATTCAAGAGGGAGCAAACCGAAAATGAAGGTATATAACAGTTGATTTATGAGGGCATGTAAAGTGATCACTGAACATTAAACTTGTATTGAACATCTCTCTCTCTCTCTCTCTCTCTCTCTCTCTCTCTCTCTCTCTCTCTCTCTCTCTCTCTCTCTCTCTCTCTCATAATTATATATGCAAACACATACACATATATGTATATATTTATATATATATATATAAAAAGAAATAATTATATATATATATGTATATATATCTATACTAGCTGACCAACCTGGCGCTGCCCGGGAAAACACTGAATAACAAATGATAAACTCTCTCTCTCTCTCTCCTGTTAAAATAATTGCTTCAATTACAATGCAAAACATTTTTGACATTTTATATTTCACCCATTCTCACCCGCTATTCCTATTGGGGTTGAACTTGGACTTAAAGGCTATCGGAAGTGTTACTATTTATCTCAGTGACCTGGAAAACTATGGATTAGACACTAATTTCTGTCGTTTCCGTTTATTTTTACATGTCACCCCCTTCCCACCCCCACCCCCTTTGGTGCCCCACAGTACTCTTTCCCATGTAGTAAGTCATATGTATACTAAAAGGAGATATGATAAACCCATAGAGTTTATTTGGTTACTAAGTCTACGGGCAGAACCAGCCTTACCCACCCCCTTTGGGGCTCTTCAGTGCTAGTGATGTCTTACCACCACAGATTCTTGTCCAGATAGTAAGTCATATGCATACCAAGTTTGGTTGAAATTGCTCAGTGTGTTTCAGTTTTGCTGAAACATACACATACACATACATGCATGCATACATCCATTTATATATATATATATATATATATATATATATATATATATATATATACATATGCATATATATGTGTGTGTCTGTGTATACATAATAATAATAATAATAATAATAATAATAATAATAATAATAATAATAATAATAATAATAGCGCTCTGTCCCGTTTTAAAAAAATGATGTGAAATAACAAAAAGTACTGTAAAGAGGGATAATGAAAAAATGAGCCAAAAAATGTTAAGTGTTCAGATTCCAACACCACAAAATAGGCTTTTCATTGAAGGGATTTGGGGCTTCCATGATGAGAGTGGATTAAACGCTTCGCTTGATAAATGCTTTATCATGGAAGGCAATAATGAAACCGCCTGGAAAGGCAAAAAGGGGGATTATTTCGCAATATAATCAACTGCTACGCAATCTGTTTCAAGTATGGCGGCGCCGGCGAAATTGATGAAGGCTGAATTTTGCTTTTTTTATTAAAGGCATTTCGGTACACAAGTTTATTTTCATTATTATTTAAGGTGGTCATTTGTTTTAATTTGTTAATTACGCCTTCCAACAAAGTTTGATGTATGTTAATAATTTATCTTTCTGCCCACAGTTGGTCTCTAAAAGATATCGGGCAGGTGGTTGCCTCGTGCTGATATTCTGGGCGCGGGTTCGAATCCTGCCATGGGCTTCAGAATTTATTCATTTCGTTTTTCATTTGGATCTTGGGCCTTGCAGTGACTAAAGTGTCCAAAAAATGTCAGTTACTTATGTAGCTGGGAAAAAAAAGTGGCCTGTATTCTCTCTCTCTCTCTCTCTCTCTCTCTCTCTCTCTCTCTCTCTCTCTCTCTCTCTCTCCCCTTACACACACACACACACACACATATATATATATATATATATATATATATATATATATATATATATATATATATATATATATATATATATATATATATATATAATATATATATATATATATATATATATATATATATATATAAAGATTTTGATCAGTTTTATTGACTTTTCTAGATGCTTTCGTCACTCGAGGCTACTATCATTAACCACTTCGAGTTCTTAGTAAATGATGATGCATTGATGATTGCCTTAGCTAGTGGTCATGAAAATGAAGTTTCTGTGAATGTACACAGTGGTTCTCAACCAGGGGGCAATTCCCCCCTAGGAGGGAAATTTCAGAATTTCCCGTGGGGGGGGGGACTGTGACGAGAGGTTAGCAGACTCAAACTGGCACTAGGACCACACAAAACACCGTGTGCATCGGTCCGCACTACTGAGAGGTCAGGCTGAGCTTTCTCTTCGCTAGATTGTGTGTTTGTGTTAATAGCTGCATATTAATTGGAATGCGCCTTTTGAGGTAGACAATTTTGGAAAGGGGGAGCGGGGGGATGACATTCTGACAGATGGTGGAAGGGTGCATGGGCCAAAAAAGGACCTTCTGCTTGCGGTGGAATAACGCTTGGTATGAACTAACTTACTCCAGTTAGTCTTTTATATAACCACATTATTTTACGAATTAGCAGTCCATATTTGAACTTCCACAGCAGTCTCTCTCTCTCTCTCTCTCTCTCTCTCTCTCTCTCTCTGTCTCTCTCTCTCTCTCTCTCTCTCTCTCTCTGTTTTAACGTTTTGTTCAGTCTTCGGCGCTATTACTGTGTTCTTTTATATTTCGTAGGAGAAAAAAAATATTCATGAAAACTCTCACTGTTTCATCATCAATTTTGGGCTTTAATTTGCTCATGGCGCCGGCGTTTCCGTAGGCTTTTCAGTTTTACCATTCTTTACTATTTTCCCCTTATTTTGGGCAGTTAATCAAGTGAGAGAGAGAGAGAGAGAGAGAGAGAGAGAGAGAGAGAGAGAGAGAGAGAGAGAGAGAGCTTCGATAATTTTATGACATTAATGGAAAATTGTTTTAAATGTAGGTCTTTTAAGAGGCTTAACTTTTAATAATATGTCTGTATAATAAGATGCATTGTGCATCTATATATTTATTTTTCTATGTGTAACTACAGCATACTTAAGCTTGCCAGTGCCCTGTCCGGAGCGAGCTTCCCTTGGCACTGGTCTTCATATAAGTTTGTAAAATGAAGACGACGTTGGTCTGTGTCCCGGACGGTACGTAACGTATTTAGGGTCAAGACTTCTTATCTCGACCCTTTCCTAGGTAACAGCCATGGAAACTTCCACACCATCAGTTTTTCCTGTATTTAAAACAGAAGGACCACCAAGGCGTGGATAGCAACCTCATCCCAGAACATATGCTGAGGACCAAAAGTCTGCTAAATCGTAATAATGCATCATCAAATGGTAATCCAGGTGAACTGTCCTAATAAAGCCAGCTACACCTGGATCGGAAGATTGATTGATTGATTTTTTCCACCCAGTAGAGCAACAAAGGTCAAAGATGGAGCGATAAGATAGATGTATCCTTTAAAACAATCTCTTCGAAAGGTTGCAGAACCTGGTGTATGGCCTCAATTAAGTGAGACACAAATGAACGAAGGGAAAAGACGAAAAGAAAGCAGAACGAATGTTGAGAGAACGGAACCCTAGGGATCGACCGGCTCCCTGTTAATTGAAAAGTAAAGGTTACCAGTAAATGAAAAAGAGGAGAGGTAAAAGTGATGAAATGAAAAGGACGGAGGTTGTTGTTGTGCTGAAGAGACTGAGAATAGAAAGCACTGAAGAAGAATAGTCAACACTTCTGTGATGATTTAGATCGACCAAACAAGCGTGAATTAACGTTATATATCACTATATATTTCATCTTCATCCCTCTTGGTAAAATATTTTCAAGTATTTCTGTGATATGAAATACAAGTTACTCGTAAAAACAAGCAAACAGGAAGCACAGTGTCAGCGACAAACAAGCGAGTAGCTAAAATCAATACAGGAATTCAGTTTTTTATTCTTACAATCATCGTGTATCTGATACTCCCACCTAATTGAAATTATGAAAAAAGAAATAGGAAATTAAGTAGCTCCGTGAAACACCTACGCAAGCACTCTCCTACCCAGAGCTACGAAAAATGAAATTCATTTTCAGAAATCTTTGGAAGTAAGGAGAAGGGAAGAAACATTATAAATCTCGGCCAAAGAGGCTACTGTGCCTCGTGGCATATCAAGTAGGTAAGGAAAGGAGGGGACAACTTTTACCTTCAAGGAAAAGAAGAAAAAGTAGACAAAGACAAAGTGGGCTCAGCCGTTCTGGCTAGACAGATAGGGCCCGTGGCTTGATAGGGTTTTAAGAATCATTGTAGGCAATCCTGTTCATAGACGGAAAAATCTTAAAAAACCATCAAAATCGGGGATTAGTTTATTTTTCTCAAGTCTCCTCTTCCGTACTGAAAAGACTGAAGAAGAGACGTGCTGTGTTGTCTCATAAGCGTTTGTGAAAAATACAGTATTCCTCGATTTGATGCTTTTTCTTGTTCAGTAGTTCGTTGTTGAGCTTCTGACAGCTGTCTCTTGTACTGGTAATGTGCACTGGACTGCCTTCAATTGCTTACCGTGCTGTACCTTGGAATGTTTTGGGTTTATTGGAAATGTATAAGTGATGGGAAAGGTTGATCCCGAGATGCAGAAAAGTAAGTGTAAACACTGAGTTATAGTTAGTTACCTGTGGACTTTCATTTTTCACACAGATGAAGCATGCACAAAATATACTGATAGGCAGGGCACTTTATATAGTAGGATTCTTATGATAATTTGTATTTTTTCTGTTTCCCTGCGCTGATTAATCTCTTCCTTGCAGGTCAAACCCTGCTCTCTAGCACTTTGTTTTTACCTATATCCATCAGGTCTGGGCAAGACATGGCACTGGTCGTACTCTTTTGTACGACTGTAGGAAAGAAGCCTTATCATTATATTTTTACGGTGGAAAGACCAATACAACATTTCCGTTCCTTAGGAACTCTACCCAGTATAAAAAGTAGGTTGCTAAACGTTTTAGGAAACACAAAACAAGGCAGTGAATTCCAGGCTCTGAAACATGGATAAAGTCAGTTGATTCTGGAGTTGAAGTGGGCAAGTATCTGTGAGACTGCAAAGCCAACACATCCGTATTTCCAAATATTCCAGAAGCTATAGAAAAAAAACTGTAAGACGAGATAATTATGGAAACAACCAAAAGCAGCAACGGTTCAAAAAACATATCCCCAATATATCGAAAAGTTAATGGCATTGGTGATAGCGCTTTGATGGAAAGCTTGGAAAAACTCCTTCAGTAGCTAAAACAGCAATGAATACGGAGGAAGATAAGTTATTGCTGAAGTTAAAAGTGAAATTGCGGAGGGAGAAAACTGAAAATGACTCTGTACGTAACAGAAGCGTTGTGAAGACAAAACACGCTATCACTGAATGTTGATGTTGTCAGAAGGGGAGAGGAAATAACTTTTATATTCATCAGGCTTCAAAAGTTCTGACACTGGAAATCAGAAATTCGAAATTAACAGGTTTCATAAAATTGTAATTTTCTCTCTTTCTCGCTCTCTCTTAAGTTCATATACGCTTATATGCCAAATTAATACTTACAGCCAAAACACAAAACAATTACATACATACATACATATGTACATACATACATAAATAACTACCTAAATATATATGTACATACATACATACTTAATTACCTACAGACATATATACACAGTCTTTTGCAGATACCTTTTTAAAACAAAACAAAAAATAACTTCTACATTTTAACAAATTCACGAAAGATTAATTTCCAATATGTTCCTGTTTGATGAGCACTTTACGAAATACTGAAATCAAATTTTAGGAAAAATAATCAGGTGAAAATTCGCTGTTGGTAACCCCCATACTTTCATTTGCAAGATATCAAGTCGTAGAATGGAGGATCAGGTATTGCACTCGGTAATGCAAGAAGGTAAAACGGAATATAAATGACCGGGAACAATAGACTTGTGTGGTTTCATCTTCCATTGTTACGGTATGGTTTAGCATTCTAATGCATATGGTTCTGTGGTGCCAGCCTTCTCATTCAGCGTCTTTTTTTTATGGACAATGAAGTGGAGGTTTTATACCAAACCTTTAATTCTTACTTATAAGGTTTTATGTACGCACTCATAGACTTAATATAAGCACTCTTATTCTATATATATATATATATATATATATATATATATATATATATATATATATATATATATATATATATATATATATATATGTATATATATATGACTTTTTATCACATCACCGTGATTCATATACAATCTGTAAGCTACAAACGTCCTTTAATATCCAATTCGCTCTACCTCGGAAATACAGTAATATATTTTCATATATGTTACCGAAGGGGAATTTTTTAGTTGATAATAAGTTCGTCGTCCCGTCGGACGACGAACTTATTATCAACTAAAAAATTCCCCTTCAGTAACATATATGAAAATATATTATTTCCGAGGTAGAGCGAATTGGATATTAAAGGACGTTTGTAGCTTACTTTATATATATATATATATATATATATATATATATATATATATATATATATATATATATATATATATATATATATATATATATATATATATATACTCGTATGTATAAATCTGGTATTAATGTACGGATAGTCCACGAGAATGACTAAATGTTAAAAAAAGTTTGACACAAACAAACTAGAATTTCTCTCTCTCTCTCTCTCTCTCTCTCTCTCTCTCTCTCTCTCTCTCTCTCTCTCTCTCTCTCTCTCTCTCTCTCTCTCTCCTTCCTTCAGAATACGGATTCTGATACTTGAACAAAGTGATGTGCAAACGGATCTCTCTCTCTCTCTCTCTCTCTCTCTCTGCTTCGCATAGATTTAATGTTTTATGCCTTTAGAATTGACTTTCATGCCATTTTAACAAAGGCTTTGTGCTGCTGTAGTGGATAATTCCAGGCAGCGTTTTGTCTTTACCTACTGTTTATTTTTGAGGTGTGTTTATCACTTCAAAAACATATTGGTTACAAGTGCAGTTGCTTTGATGTCTTTATAAAAGAACACAAACAACCCTCTGTAGATTCTGCACAGAATAAAATGCAACTTCTACCTTCCTATATTTGGACGCTTGGATTTTATTTTGGGAATCTACAGAGAGAGAGAGAGAGAGAGAGAGAGAAAGATTGTGATCTCGTGGGAGTAGAGGATGTGGTATGCAGTCAGGAAGCTCTCGAAAGTAATGCCCCATTAAAGTTAACACATACTAAAGTCGTCAGTATTTGGATTGGTGACCAACAATGAAAATCACTTGTAGTTGGTTCCTGTGACTCTTTGTGTAGTATGGATATTGTTATGGATGTTGTCTTGCAATCTCTCATCAAAGATGAATGTCTATTTTGTAAACCAGATCATGATCGAAACCTACGAACTGTATTATAAATATTTGTTCCTTGGCCCTAATTTTCATTATACCAGGTTTTATTAAATGTAGTTTATGCATTTGGTCACGTCAGTTTTAATGATATATTTATTCATTGGTATTTAGGTATTTAATTAATATATTTTTATTTATATATCATACATTTATTTCTTTATTTATGTAGTCATTTATTCTTTTCCTTTTCATTAATTTATTTGTTTTGCAGATAAAATATTTTTTTATTTTTCCATATGTATGGCAATACTTCTATCACGGAAGCTTAGGAAATTATTTTTTTGTTCTAATATGAAAAATCAGACCATTAAATGACCTCATAATAATAATAATAATAATAATAATAATAATAATAATAATAATAATAATAATAATAATAATAATAATAATAAATCTAGATTTATATTGGTTCTTTGTAAAATTATCAATGAATTTAAATGAACTGTAAAACTTTAATTTTGTGTAATGAGTAACAAATTAAAGCATAAAATATCCAGAGTCCCTTTTTTCACACAAAGCACTTTCATTGAAGAAATTCGAGGCATTTACGATGGAAGCAGATTAAAGTAATTCTCTCAGTAATATTATGGAAGGCTGTGATGAATCTACCAAAGTGGGATTATTTTGTTCTATAATCTAGTGTTACGCGATTCCTTTTGATGGCGTTACTGTGAAATTGATGTAGGGAGAGGAAAGCATTTTTTATATTAGTATGTATATAAACAACTTTGTTTACTTGATGAAGGAAAAATTTTTGTTCTGTTAAATAATTAGGGAAAGAATATAATTTTTTAGCCTTACTATTGAAATACACTGTTTTGTTTGCTTGGAAAAAATTGTTTCTTATCGGTTAATTGATTGTAAAGGAAGATTTTTTTTCCTTTCTGGAAGGCTAAGATTTCTCAATAATTGTTCAAACATGAAAAAATTGTTTCTGATCTTTGAATTTGTAATTTCCTGCTCTTGACACCATATTGTTGTAATGATTATGATGTCACATTTGCTATACGTCCAGATTATATTTTCATCATAAGTATGATGATGTAACATCCGCTATCTCTCTACAGTTATATCGTCTTGATGCCTGTGGAGATGTCACTTTTCACACAATTCAAATATCATATCTTTACGATGATTATGATGATGCTACAACTTCAACATCATACTTTATATCGCCATGATGATTATGATGCTATGATGAATGCGATGATGCCACATTTGATACAACTCAAAGTTACATTATGTCACCGTGATGATTATGATGAAGTCACTTAGATACATCTCAACTCTATACAGTCATGATGATTATAATGATGTCACTTTCGATTCATATTATATCATCATGATAGTCATGATGACGTCACTCTTCATACACCTCATTATTATATCGGCATTATAACGTCATGAGAGTTACGATGATGCAACTTTTGATGAATCTTGACATTATATCGTCATGATGATTAAGGACGGTGGCGAATAACCGTCATTTCGGTTTAATAGATAAGTGGAATTACGCAAATTTTTTCTAGTCAGCTCTTCGACAGGTGACCACTAAGGGATTACAGACACAATTGGCATATGCCCTCTCGTAACCAAATATGAGGACATAGCTTGTTAATTAATATATAAATTTATTTATACAGAGCTCTCACTAATGCCGGAATATTTATATAGAATGAATAACGAAGTGAATCCTTAAATGGTGACTGATACATTAACGCATCTGACAAACTCCCGTTAATCTCTCTCTCTCTCTCTCTCTCTCTCTCTCTCTCTCTCTCTCTCTCTCTCACGAACACATACACTATATCTCTCTCTCACCCTTGTCTCTCATATTCACAAAAGCACTAACATTCTAACCCTTCTCTGATATACACGTCTATAATCTCTCTCTCTCTCTCTCTCTCTCTCTCTCTCTCTCTCTCTCTCTCTCTCTCTCTCTCTCTCTCTCACACACACACACACACACACACACGTTTTCAGTGTGTCTGCTTGTCTGTTTGTTTATTTGTCTCACTCACATACACACACACACACACACGTTTTCAGTGTGTCTGCTTGTCTGTTTGTTTATTTGTCTCACTCACATACACACACACAGACACACTCATTGTGTTTGTGGGTAAATTAATTTTGATCTAGTCCTCAGTGTCATTATATCATTTTACCGGTTTCGTAGGAAAAAAAATGAAACGCAAAAACATTCTGCGTTCTACCATCAATTTTGGACGGTAATTTGGGGATGGCCCAGGCGTTTCCGTTGGCTATTCTTTCTGGCTATTCATTAGAATTTCCGGCTAATTTTGTGCCGTTATTCAAGAGAGGCAGGCAGGCAGAAGACCATCAGTGAGATCGGACTGATAAATTATATCATTCATGGCAAATGAGCTGAAGCAGATAATATCCAAGCCAGTATCATTGAAGCATTTATCTGGTTTCTCAACGGCCGATGCGTTTGAACTGAGATATCGGAAGCGGATATTTACGGTCAACTCTAAAAGATCAGAAGTCAAAACAGAATTCAGTATATTAAAAAGCAGAGAAGCAAGTAGATTCTAAGTAGGCGTGAAATGGTATCGAATGTACTAGTTGTATTATGTATTACTAAGTGAACATACACTAGCAATTCACCAGGCCTAGAAAATCCAGAGTGAATTTCACACCTGAGTGACAGATATGATAAATTAGGCAGTAAGCATATAGGGGGACCAAAAGTAACTGTCTGAAGCAATCAGTCGTTTCTATAGATTACGGATGCAAGAAAGAATTGAAACAAGATCTCTTTAGGTCGTTTCGACCCAAGGAGCACACAGGGACGCACAAATGAAGCAGAATAAACGACCGTAAAGTGGAACCCAAAGGCCAGAGGGTCTTACTACCAACTGGAAGGCAAAACTTACAAGGAAAAAAGGAAAAAGACTTCGAAAAGAAACACAAGACCTGCGGGCCAGATAAGCTGAGTGATACAAACGGAAGAATAGTTAAGAACCAGAGATGAACAGTAGCCTACAAGGAGAGGCAGGAACTGTTTTTAATGATGTCGATCGATTTTGTTGGCATGGTAAAAGTTGGATAAAGATGTAAACCAGATATTAATTTTTTCTTTAACGTACAAAGTAAACTTAGATTTGAAGACAATTGTATTTTTATCATTATAATCGACTTGAATAATTTCATCTGATATAAATGTTAAAATAACCACCCCGCCCCCCCAAAAGATCAAAGAAATAAAATCCCAAGAACCAAACATCACCAGTTCCCTGACCAAGAAATAACAAAACAAACTTCCAGAAACTCCAAAGGAAAGACGAAACGGAAAAAGAAAGCGGTTTTCATTCAGTGTCGAAACCCACTCCTTCTACCCTCAGGCACACCAAGTACAGAGCAAGTTGTCTGGATGGCTCGTTCTCCAGAAAAAGGAGAAAGCAGCGACCATGACAAAGAGAGACAAACGGTTTGAGCTCAGCCGCTCTGGCCAGACAGATGAGGCCCTTTGCTTGAGGGACGCCCAAGAATCCTTATGGACAACATTATGTGCTGGGATTGGGAGTGTGACCTTTGGATCGTGTTGATCAGAGAACTTTTTCAAATTGTCCTTTTCTTGTGGACATGGATTTTTGGTGTGCTTTGAAACATCATAAGGATTTGAAAATATACAGTATAACTGAAAGTGACTTATCAATATATTCAGTCTATATGTTTCTTCCCGACCCAACTTTAGTTTTCTGTAAAAGAAAACTATTGTTCGGCTTTGTCTGTCCGTCCTCACTTTATTCTGTCAGCACTTTTTTCTGTCCGCACTTTTTCTGTCCGCCCTCAGATCTTAAACACTGCTGAGGCTAGAGGGCTGCAAATTGGTATGTTGATCATCCACCCTCCAATCATCAAACATAACAAATTGCAGCACCCTAGCCTCAGTAGTTTTTATTTTATTTAAGGTTAAAATTAGCTATAATCGTGTATCTGGCAGCGATATAGGGTAGGCCACCACCGGGCAGTGGTTCAAGTTTCATGGGCCGCGGCTCATACAGCATTATATCGAGATCACCGAAAATAGATCTATTTTCGGTAGCCTTGATTATACGCTGTAACGGCTGTACAGAAAACTGTATTGCTGCGCATTTTTTACTTGTTTTATTATGGTATGTGGTTCCGCATTCCACGTCTGTGTCCATCCAGGTACTCATTATTATCACTATCATGAATAGCTCAGCATGACAGGAAAGTGATATCTCCTGAATTAGTGCAGACTTCAGGGAAGACTTATTAATTTAAATAGGAATATTGGTATAAATTTACAAAGGCATTACGTCTCCTCTACCGCCAGGTTATGGAATGATCTTTCTGCTGCTGTTTTTTCCTTCATCTCAAACATTTCAGAGTTCCCGGGACAGCAACCAATGTTTCTAAGCCTTAGTGATTTTTGGGTCAAGTTGGACTTGTCCTTCAAACCTTTGGTATACGGAAGTATTCCTGGCCGCTAATACTGAATGTTCTTCTGCTCAGCTTAGTCCACAGTCGGGATCGCTGTTTTCAAATAGCCTCCTCCTCTGTTTCTAACTTCAATGTCCCATTCCATAACTGGTTTTGACAGTTGTTTTGCGTGCGGACAGATGAACTTCATGACTTTCTCTTATTTATCCTGACCTAGGACCGGCAATAGTTGGGCTCCCCGCACCTCCACACACACACACACACACACACACATACACACACACACACACACACACACACACACACACGCACACGGACGCACGCACGCACACACACACAGCAGTGGCTAAGTTGGAGATTAATACTGAATGTGAATTTTAAATTACAGTACATTCCTGTTGTAATCTTTATGTCACATTTGTTATGAGCGCCCCGAAATCCTGCAGAATACCAGTTTAAATGAAAAGTCATTTTTCGTGCTAGCATGTATATAAAATACAAACGTGTGTTCGTGTAAAGATACATAAGCTTCTATGTCGAATACTTCACTTTCAGTTTACACGTCTCATACCGAGGGACCAGAACTAATTCCCTATCTGTATACCAGAAGTAAGCCTAGCGATCCATCTCCATTCCATGAGAATGGCAGAATTCTGACAAGAATAAATGTCAGAAAGAGGGAAGGACGATAAGACATGCCTGAAGGGATGGTAGAAGGATGATGAAGGCTGCATTCTACAGAGAGGAAGAAAGTTTTATGTGACGTCCGTTTTCGAAGGGTTGAGTCGCCTTTCCGAGATCACTATTGATTTGTATCATCTGAAATAACCTTTGAATAAGGTGTGAAGTATATTATCTGTCGTTTAGGAATGGGTGCTGAAATAATAGAGACATCCTTTCAGCAATGAGTTCTCCAACTCCTGTAGGGGGGTAGCACTGTCAGTACAACTCACGTGGTGGACTGTAGTCATTGCTACAAGGTGTTTGCAATGTCCCTTCGGGCCTTAGCTGCACGCATTTTTTAGCCTTTTATGTACCCTCCATTCCCACTTCTTGCTGTCCAACCCCTCTAACGTTTACTTCTTAGTGCAACTGTTGAGTTCCCAGTTCTACTTTTAGACAGTTGCACTTCATCTTATTCATTTTTTGAATCCCTTTATCTTGTGTCCAACCACTCCAACTGCCTCTCAGTTCTTCGTTGGACGGGTCGGTGCCGTTCTCGGCTAGCACTTTGCTGGCCCACACTCGAGTCTCCGACCGGCCAATGAAGAATGAAAGGAATTTATTTCTGGTGATAGAAATTCATTTTTCGTTATAATGTGGTTCGGATTCCACAATTAGCCGTAGGTTCCGTTGCTAGGTAACCAATTGGTTCATAGCCACGTAAAATAAAATCAAATCCTGCGAACCAGCCCTAGGAGAGCTGTTAATCAGCTCAGTGGTCTGGTTAAACTAAGGTATACTTAACTTTTTTTTTTTTTTTTGCACTGTCTCAAGCCCTGAGTGGCGCCCGAAAATGCGTCGGCGCTTGGCTTGGCCTGTCAGCTTAAATTTCATGAAATGAAATTACTTCTCCAATAAGCGATGGGAGCAATTACCATTCTATTCTAAGGTCCTTGACATCTTTCATCATCAGATCAAAAGATACTCTTGATATTCTTATGAGCCTCATGTTCCAGTGATTGATACTGTCGTCTTTAGATCCCGGTATTAAAGGGCAATTATTCGTATGGAACTATATTATCTCCAAGGATGTTGGTGGATGACATTTTTCAAAGTGGAAAATTCCGAGCACAAAAATGACGGAAAGGAAGTCGCCTTTTTTTTTTTTGCGGCTCCAGGATCACCATTTCCTGTTATCATTAATGCTCATGATTGACTTCTTCGGAGGATCATTATTTCAGTAGGTCTTAATTTACAAAGCCCGTTAATTAAAGTGAATGTGGATTAAAAAAAAAAGACGATCGTTATTTCCAATAATTGTCGTTTTTTAGGCATCGTGATTTCTCCCCGCAGGCCTTGAATAGGAACGAACTCTTTCGAACGAGAAAATCGGCGCACTGAAAGGACTCCCCGTGAATGCCACCAATTGGAACGCAAATGTTCGTCATTGAAAGAGCATAAAGACCTTTAATCGGTTCGACCACTCGACACTTTTAGCGTAGAAGCGTAGAATAAGCGTAGGCGCATAGATTACACGTGCCTCTAAATTAAAAGCATCTACAAATCTAGAAGCTACAAAGAATATTTATTTGTTAATCCTGGCGTGAAGAAGTTGGATGGGGTTTAGTTGTGGCGCACGTCTGTTTGTTTCGTGATTTGTCCGTCTGTCCGTTCACGGGGTATCTATGAAAATGCATATATAGATTTCAGTCGTAGAACCAGAATGTTTTTATGGAAGGTGAAATGTTTCTCTGGTGCAAGGTACTTTCCTTTATAATTACATAACATGACGAGTCAATAAATAAATAAAGATAAATAATACACTCGGAAGAAATAATCATCTATCTGGTCTAAGCCACCTTCTTAGTCCACAGCCGTAAACAAAATGACATTCTGGTCAATACATAACCTTTAATTTGGTTGACGAAGGAGAGCGTTTGTTCACGACTGAGCTTCGACTGTGAGGGCCAACTAATTACCGTTTGCAATTAAAAAAAGAACGAACCGAAAAATACTCTTACATGAATTAAGAAAAAATATTTGCTAATGAACGAGCGCCGACTTCGAAGAGGAAGCTTTTGTGTTTTGTCATTAAAACCGAAACGGAAGAGAAAAAAATGATATTCTAAATGAATAGGCAGCGATTTCGTTAAGAAGCACTGGGATTTTACGATGCAGACCTGATGTGAAAAAAATACGACGAGTGAATATTTGTTGATCAATTAACCACGCACTGTTTATTTTTCTTGTGAGTTGAAATAGGGGATTGGATATTTAATCAGACCTTTTCTTTCGTTCGAGATAATTATAACGGGTTTCCTCTTCATTATTTGGGAAAAGAACTATTCCTGCGCCCTTATTTTCATGCATCATGAGCACAAAGAGGGGTCGCAGATTAATATGGAAATGGCTGCAGTTTAATATATCTGTTAATAAATTTCACTGTCCTTTTGGTTCTTTTATTATCTCTTAGATGTGAATGATATATATATATATATATATATATATATATATATATATATATATATATATATAAATCATCAACACACAATCACGTGTGGAACAGAAATAAATTTCTGACTCACGTCGGGATCGAACCCAGGTCTCTCAGGTGGAAAGCAAGGGCGTTATCCACTGGGCCATACAAGTCTAAAAGAAGTTGGAACGCCCTTGCTTTCCACCTGAGAGACCTGGGTTCGATCCCGACGTGAGTCAGAAATTATATATATATATATATATATATATATATATATATATATATATATATATATATATATATATATATATATATATATATATATATATATATATATATATACGCACACAAACACATGGAATCTACAGGTTACATTTTTGTTATAACCACAATGCCTTTTTAGCTTCTCGAATTCTTCACACTTTTTGGATACGCTTGTCACTGCGAAGATGTGAGATCCGGATGAAGAACCAAATGAGGAAACTTGATGTCCGCAGCAGAATTCGAATCGGTATTCGGTATATCAGAACGAGGTCCTGTTAACCACCTAACTATAAAGAGGGCCGATATATGAATTGACATGTTTATTATCTGGGGGATCTAGTTTACTAGGGATATACCAGCTTACCTTAGATAACACCACAATCTGGACTCTGGCCCTGAGGTCAAATAAAAACATGTACATCAAAATACTGCTGAAAGCCTACTTCAAAGGGGGAGTGATTAGGTAAACTCTGGGTTTGAACTTAATTATATTTACAAAAGAAACACAGGTCAGAAGAATAGTAGCATAACTCGGGGCAGCCAAACAAGGGCCCGTAGTACAAAATGAAGGAAGCAAATGGTGGGGAATTGCTTGAAGAGACGCAACTGGGAGCCTGCTTCAAGGGCGTTGCAAATGATGTGTGGGGTCACTACTCACACAAAGTGATAAACAGGTCCACAGCCGAACACCTAATCTGTAATCGAAACACCTATGGTTACTCAACTGAAGATAACACTTCAATCAAGGAATCGAGGAATGACACAGAAGGTGACTAGACTGAACTCCATTCCGATAGCCCAACTGTTAATTGTTTACGTTACA
Organism: Macrobrachium rosenbergii; assembly: GCA_039081455.1. Classification (NCBI taxonomy): domain Eukaryota; kingdom Metazoa; phylum Arthropoda; class Malacostraca; order Decapoda; family Palaemonidae; genus Macrobrachium; species Macrobrachium rosenbergii. Next base: position 8,921,852 of record JANJGK010000046.1, on the reverse strand, counting down.
CTTCACTTCAATGCTGGGCAAATTAAACAGCACATCAAAAAACGCAATGCAGGTCTCACTGTAGGTGTCTCATGCTATAACAATGAAAAGCAGAAAATTAGTTGGAGATGAAAAGGAATGTGACTGATGAAATCAACCTTAAATTCGGCACTTTACCCTACATAGGAGATGATGTTCCTCGTCCTCTGGGAAAGCCAGCGATAGGGAAGGTAAGTAAATAATTTCATAGCAAAAGTTACTATGCCCGGATTGCCATGTGTCCGGACCGGGCAGGGTAACAGAGCAAGGGGAAGGACTCAAGTCCTGTATGAGCTGCCAACAGAGTCTGTGGAGAGATTGAGAGCGAGAGAGTCCTTCCAAGATGCCTTTATAGCCTTGCTGGGATTACGCCTTTCGTTCTTCATAGCTGGTGCTAAGGTCACTCCCCGGGCAGCATGGTCGGAATTCAAGATAGTGGCGAGCACATGTTCCATTTGGGTGAGGATTAATTCTCCCTGGATTAGCACCTAGAATTTGAAGGAGTCTCGGCAGTTACTTGGACAAGGGAAGAGTTTAAAGGTTTACCCCCTAAAGGAATTGGCCAGAGAACCCCTAGTCAACACAGAACCGATCCTGTCACGGTCGCCATTTAATCATGAACCGAATTTGGTTCTACCAAATTCTTGATAAAATCAGGACCAGGACTGAAGTGACCAGGAAACCCAAGGACAAGACAAGGAGGAGGGAGCAAAACAAACAACCAATATACCTGAACCTATTTATTAACTCTTAAGTTCTATTCTTGTCAATTTACATATTTACAGGTGAGCTAAGGGTTTAGCGAAAAACATAATCAAAATTAGTATTACAGCAGCACTTGAAAATCAAAATTAATAATGAAATAATAAAGCATAACACAGTTACACAACCAGAGCCATACTCTTGCCCAACACCATCAAATTACCAGGACCTTGCATTTGCCCAACATCAGAGCCATACACTTACTCATCCTATCACGAAGATACAAAAATACCCTGATCCATACACTGCTCATCAACATCATAAGTAATTAAATGTAAATAATCAGAGCCCAGCAGCATAATCGTAATCAACAATAAAACAAACTGTAGCCTTCTCACACATAACTACAACCTCAGCTGTCACAAGGATGAATCCTCCACCGATGGCTATGGTTTAACCATCCTACATTCTTGAACTGTAGACCTCAAAAAGCAGTGAACACCTGCTACTCCAAGTAGCAACTCCACGCTGAAGACCCAACTGGCGCTCTTATCCTCGAGCTGCAGGACGATCTACTCCTTGACCTGCAGCGGCCAACAGGTAACCATCATCTGTTGCTGTCGAGTCCTTAACATAAAGACCTCATCCTCGACCTACATGACGATCTACTCCTCGACCTGCACCGGCCAACAGATAACCATCACCTCTCGCCATCAGATGTTGATCTGCTGCTGTGCTAGTCTTAACTGCATCCAAAAAAGAGTGAGCGGCAAACGTTGCCTCGCACCAACATAACAAAAGCACAGGAGGGCAGGTAAAACAACCAAACATGCCACACAAGGCTGTTACAGATTCAAACAATAGAGACACTGTAATATCTTACAATATATATATATATATATATATATATATATATATATATATATATATATATATAATTTTTATGTTTTTCAACTGGAATAAATTTACGTCTTCCTTATGGATGCAGTTAAACGAGCAGAGGCCCAGTCTTGCAAAGAAAGCTGCAAAACACGTTGCTAAAGATGTGTACTAGACTTCTTACGACTAATTAGCCTATCATGTACCAAAATAATTATAAAAAGATGTTCGGTTTAGATTGAGCAGGCCGTATGTCAGCTTTTGCGATTAACTCTAGCACTTGTTTAGAATAAAAAAGCTTGGTGTGAAGCCCTGGACTCCGTGCAACCATACGAGTGAAATGAAATCAAGTTTACAAGCTGCTAATACAGATATGTTTGAAACGGATACGGAGAAGGGCCAGCCAGCAGTGGTGGGGTAGCGTGTGATTAGGATAAGTGACTATTTTCCTCTACATATTATTGATGGTCAGATCGAGCTTTCTTTGTAACGTGTCCGGTAGGGTACATTGTAAGAGATTTCGTGTATTTGGCAAAATTACGTTAGAAAACAGGGATTCATAAAAAAGACATGAAAATCATGGTACCATTTTGATAAATGAAATTATTGTCCACGCGCAACGGATCGCTAAACAGGAATTATTTTCCTTTCGAAGTCTTCCGAATACACCGAAATGAATGTACGCGGAAACTACTCTGTGATAATCATTCTAACAGGAATTCGGAATTGAAATGGAAAAATCACCGGCATTATTCCAGTAATCTTGATAATATTCATCTCCAAACAACCAATAATACAGCGTTATTATTCATACAAAGCTCACAGTATTTCACGCATCTTTGATCAGTAACCTTTCAGGCAAAGTTATTTTTTAAAATTCCGGTCGCTAATGTACTCTGCTTGAAAAACGTAGTGCGCAGATGGAAAATAAATTTTGAAAAGCAAATTTGGCTTTGCGATCGTAATACGAATTTAATGCAAATATATCATAGAGATTTGTGAGTATTCCTCTGTGATGATTCAGTGGTTTGAAATGCAGGAATGAAAGATATATATATATATATATATATATATATATATATATATATATATATATATATATATATATATATATATATATATATATATATTATATATATACGTGTGTGTGTGTATGTGTGTGTGTATACAAAGTCATTTCTTCTAATGTTATGCCACAGGTTAATCCCTGCCGTTAATGCAAATTATGTCTCTTTGTTAAAATCTCTTGTTTGCTTCTACCTTCTTTCAGAGTTTTCCCAATCGGTTATTAGCTAAATTTTTGGTATCCAGAGGGTGGCTTCAGTCTTTCAGTAAATCTAGTTTCAATCTTATTTCATTACTTCCGAGAAAGATTTAATACAGAATGTAGGTAGTCCTGACACTTCTGTGCAGTGTTTCCTTACTTATTCAGCCTAAGCTATTTGGACAGTTTTGCCCGTCTCAGCCTCTACACCATCAAAAGAAGGGAAGATCGACGGAGTTATTGATTCCTGGAGTCATGCCTCATGTTACCCAAGGTCATGACTTGATTTTATGAAATTTAGGCTGTCAAGCCAAGGACTGGGGCACTTTAGTCCATTCAGCGCTTAAGACAGTGACAAAGGGGAGTTGGAGTGGTTGGATAGCAAGATAAAGAGATCAAGAAAACAAATCAGATGAAATAGACACAAGAATCTAAAGGTGGAACTAGGAGAAAACCCCACACTTGCACGAGGAAGTAATAGTTTGAGAGGTTGGACATCAAAGTTGAATAAAGAAAGTAGGAGTGGAGGTAAATTGAATGACCAAAATTTAGGTGCTGCAAACACCCTTTTGCAATGCCTACAGTGCACCACATTAGGTGCACTGACAGTACTAAACTCCTACGAGGAATAAGGTCGTGATAACGTCGACAACAGCTTTTGTATTTAGGCGGAAGTCATCTGGACAGAAAGATAGCTTTCGTATAGATAGATGAAGCTGGAAAAGAGAATGTCGACTACTGCCCTTTTTTGCCTTATCCTTCGCTTCCTAAATCCTAATAGGTACCCCCAACCTCCTCCCCGATATTTCATGACAGCTGCCTGTTGTGCTTCTGTGGAACAGTTTCCCGAATTCTGCAACATTAGTGAAAATCCCAAACCCATATGTTCAACTTCATATCTCGACTTATGCTACTCATTATTGTAGCTCCTGCTGCTGATTCTCTCTCTCTCTCTCTCTCTCTCTCTCTCTCTCTCTCTCTCTCTCTCTCTCTCTCTCTCCATATGCAAACAGTTCCTTCAACTTTTGTAGCCACAAGCAAACGCCTTGGACATGTTGAAAGTAGAAGTTGCCAGAACTGACGATGACAGCGTTTTTCGCTGACTAATGACAGAAGTGGGATTCATCTTCATCCTAGGTTTTTTATTTACTTTTGAAGCTTTTTCATCAGCTCTGAAGTTTGAGTATGTCGGTGGTCGTATACAATGCCTGTATTCTGAAAACTATCAAATTGTATTGTAGGATAGCAATATTTGCACTAAGTACCTTCGAGTCTCTCTCTCTCTCTCTCTCTCTCTCTCTCTCTCTCTCTCTCTCTCTCTCTCTCTCTCTCTGCGAAATGTGCCGGCACCTTAGCAAGTCCATCTAAAGAATTAGCATAAGCACGTGCATAATTCATAAAAGACGCTCTTTGCCATTACACTTGTAGTAACTCCCCAAAACACATTTTGTTTTCTCTCTCAACGAAGCATCTGTGCCAACGGACATCTGTCGCCTTTGAGAGCAAATGTCTCCCAAATGTGTTCCTGATTGACTCAGGGAAGAAAGAACAAGACAAGAGATGCAGTGGCGAAAGTGGTTGAAGGGTGCTAAAATGTTGTGCAGAGAGAGAGAAACTGGATTTGAAATTTTAGGCCGGCTTTTGTAGAATATGTAATTACACGTGTTTATATATATATATATATATATATATATATATATATATATATATATATATATATTTATACATATATAAAATGTGTGTGTATGTATGTATGTGTATATATATATATATATATATATATATATATATATATATATATATATATATATATATAATTGCACTGACTGAAACCGAAAGAGAGTGTTGAAATCGATGTAGAGAGATAATGTATTTGAAACTTAGAGAGAGAGAGAGAGAGAGAGAGAGAGAGAGAGAGAGAGAGAGAGAGAGAGAGAGAGAGAGAGAGAGATTAATAATTTTGCTGTAGCTTGATATTTAATAATTAATAAGGAGAGTGGGAACTGTGTAAAGAATTAGAATAGAATAAGATAGAATAGGAATGATGTGAAGGAATATCTGGCTGGAGGTGAAACAGAATTAATAATAATAATAATAATAATAATAATAATAATAATAATAATAATAATAATAATAATAATAATAATAATAATAATAATAATGGGAAGAATAAAACAAAGATTCACTGAGATCACGACAGACAGAGTCAGACACCAACTAAATAAAATGCCCAACTGGAAAGCCCCAGGTCCTGATGAAGTCCATGGGTACTGGCTCAACAAATTCAAGGCCTTACACCCACGAATAGCAGAACAACTCCAGCATTGTATCACAAACCACCATGTGCCCAATTGGATGACCACAGGGAGAACATCCTTAATACAGGAAAACAAGAACAAGGGAAATATAGCAAGTAACAACAGGCCTATTACCTGCCTACAAATAATGTGGAAATTATTAACAGGTGTCATCAGTGAAAGGCTATACAACTACCTAGAGGATACAAGCACCATCCCCCACCAACAGAAAGGCTGCAGAGGGAAGTGTAGGGGCACAGAAAACCTGCTCCTGATAAACAAAATAGTAATGAAGAATAGTAAGAGAAGGAGAACCATCCTAAACATGGTATGGATTGACTACGAGAAAGCCTTCGACATGATACCACACACGTGGCTAATAGAATGTCTGAAAATACATGGGACAGAGGAAAACACCATCAGCTTCCTAAAAAATACAATGCGCAACTGGAATACAGTACTTACAAGCTCTGGGATAAGAGTAGCAGAGGTTAACATCAGGAGAGGGATCTTTCAAGATGACTCACTGTCCCCACTACTCTTCGCAGTAGCCATGATTCCCATGACACAAGTACTACAGAAGATGGATGCTGGGTACCAACTCGAGAAAGGAGGCAACAGAATTAACCATCTGATGTTCATGGATGACATCAAGTTGTATGGTAAGAGCATCAAGGAAATAAATACCCTAATCCAGACTGTAAAGATTATATCTGGGGACATCAGGACTGAGTTTGGAATAGAAAAATGCGCCTTGATCAACATACAAAAAGGCAAAGTAACAAGGATTGAAGGGATAAAGCTACCAGACGGGAATAGCCTCAGACACATAGATGAGACAGGATACAAATACCTAGGAATAAGAGAAGGAGAGGAAATAAAACACCAAGACATGAGGGACGCAATCAGGGAAGAATATATGCAGAGGCTTAAGGCGGTACTCAAGTCAAAACTCAACGCCAGAAGCATGACGAAAGCCATAAACACAAGGGCAGTACCAGTAATCAGATACAGCGGAGGAGTAGTGGAGTGGACGAAGGCTGAACTCCGCAGCATAGACCAGAAAACTAGGAAACACATGACAATACACAAAGCACTACACCCAAGTGTAAATACAGACAGACTACACATAACAAGAAGAGGGCTACTAAGCATAGAGGACTGCGTCAACATCGAGAGCAAAGCACTGGGGCAATATCTGAAAACCAGTGAAGACGAGTGGCTACGGAATGCATGGGAAGAAGGACTGATAAAAGTAGACAAAGACCCAGAAATATACAGACAGGAGAATAAAAAACAGAACAGAGGAATGGCACAACAAACCAATGCACAGACAGTACATTAGACAGACTAAAGAACTGGCCAGCGATGAAACATGGCAGTGGCTACAGAGGGGAGAATCCAAGAAGGTAACAGAAGGAATGCTAACAGTGGCAGAAGATCAAGCCCTAAGAACCAGATATGTTCAAAGAACAATAGATGGAAATAACATCTCACCCATATGCAGGAAGTGAAATATGAAAGATAAACCACATACCAAGCGAATTTCCGGCGCTTGCACAGAACCAGTACAAAAAGAGGCATGATTCAGTAGCAAAAGCCCTCCACTGGAGCCTGTGCAAGAAACACCAACTAGCTTGCAGTAATAAGTGGTACGAACACCAACATGAGGGAGTGATAGAAAACGATCAGGCAAAGATCCTCTGGGGCTATGGTATCAGAACAGATAGGGTTATACGTGCCAGTAGACCAGATGTGACGTTGATTGACAAAATCAAGAAGAAAGTATCACTCATTGATGTCGCAATACCATGGGACGCCAGAGTAGATGAGAAAGAAAGAGAAAAAATTGATAAGTATGAAGACCTGAAAAACGAAATAAGGAGGATATGGGATATACCAGTGGAAATTGTACCCATAATCATAGGAACACTAGGCACAATCCCAAGATCCCTGAAAAGGAATCTGGAAAAACTAGATGCCGCAGTAGCTCCAAGACTCATGCAAAATGAGTGTGCTGTTAGAAACAGTGCACATAGTGAGAAAAGAGATGGACTCCTAAGGAGGCAGGATGCAACCCGGAATCCCACACTATAAAAACCACCCAGTCGAATAGGATGACTGACAGACAAAAAAATAATAATAATAATAATAATAATAATAATAATAATAATAATAATAATAATAATAATAATAATAATAATAATAAACTTTTCACATATTTATCCTTTCCATATACCATCTTCGGCTATCATCCCGCTCTAGATATCCATTTTGGTTTGGTGAAGTCCGGAGGTACACACCAAGCCTCCTATTCCCTCTTACACTGTGCCACACTCCCTGCTCTTGCCTTAGCTCTTACCGGCAAAAGGACAATTTGATCTGAGCCACCCACCTCCAGCTTCAGATGCGAAAGTGTTTCAGAAGAAATACCTTTTGATAAAAGTTTTGATTGGAATGAAAGAGTTTCAAAAGAAATAATTTTTGATAAAAGTATTATGTTGGAATGAAAGTGTTTCAGAAGCAATAACTTTTGAAAAAAGTATTAGTTTGGTATGAAAGTGTTTCAAAAAAATAACTACTGATAAAAGTATTACCTCGGAATGAAAGTGTTTCGAAAGAGATAATTTTTTTTTTCATAAAAGTATTAGGCTGGAATGAAAGCATTTCAGAAGAAATCATTTTTGATAAAAGCATTAGGTTGGAGTGAAATTATTTCAAAAGAAATAACTTTTAATAAACGTACAGGGCTGGAATGAAAGTGTTTCAAAAGAAATAACTTTTGATAAGGTATTAGGTTGGAATAAAAGTCTTTCAAAAAAATAACTTACGATAAAAGTATTACTTTAGAATGAAAGTGTTTGAAAAGAATTAACTTTCATAAAAGTGTTAGGTTATATGTTTCAAAAGGAATAACTATTGATAAAAGTATTAGATTGGAATGAAAGTGCTTCAAAAGAAATAACTCACGATAAAAGTATAAGGGCAAGGTAAAAGTGTTTCAAAAGAAATCTTATGATGTAAGTATTAGTTTGGAAATAACGTGTTTCAAAAGAAATAACTTTTAATAAAAGTATTAGGTTGCAATTAAAATTTTTCAAAAGAAATAGCTTTTGATAAAAGTATTAGAGACAAATGAAAGAGTTTCAAAAGAAATAATTTGCAATAAAAGTGTTAGGTTGAAATAACAGTGTTTCCAAAGTAATAACTTACGACAAAAGTTGTAGGTTGGAATGAAAGTGTTTCAAAAGAAATAACTTTCTATAAATAGATTGGAATGGAAGTGTTTCAAAAGAAATAACTTTTGATAAAAATGATGGGTTGGAATGAAAGTGTTTCAAATGAAAAAACTTTTGACAAAAGTATTAGATTGGAATGAAAGTGCTTCAAAAGAAATAACGTTTGGTAAAGTATTATGTTGAAATGAAAGTGTTTCAAAAGAAATAACTTATGATAAATGTATTAGGGCAAAATAAAAGTATTTCAAAAGAAATAACTTATGATGAAAGTATTATGTTTGAATGGCAGTGTTTACAAGGATGCAGTTGAAGCTACCACCTCCTAGTTATCATCTGAAAAAGAAGAAACCTACTAAGGCCTCTTCTTCAGCTTCGTTTTCGGAAAGTTATTATTTCCCTTTCAGTTCTCTTCTCTTTCACTTACCTTTTTTTTCTTACCTTTTTTTTTCCTTTCTCGGATGGGATGGAATGGAGGAAAGAAACGATTACACTTCTCACTCTGCTTAATCAATTTTCTTCTTGGGGATTTCGGAGAATGAAGGGACAAAAAAAAAAAAAAAAAAAAAACGCTTCTCGCTAATGGATTAAAGACGCCTTGAAATGAGGAGGAGGATTCTTTGGGAAGAAGAGCCGGGAAGAATAACTGAGCGTTCCACCAAACCCAAGTTGCCAATTGAAAGACATCAGGAAGGATGTTCGGTAACTGAACTTGTGGGGATGTTTGAGTTGTGTGCATAAAAATATGCTCCATATATCTAGTCATGTGAAGAACTGAATTCTTATTGTTCGTTTTTCCTCTCCTTTGTCTCTCTTTCCAGCACCTACAGAGTTGACACCAAGTCAGCCCATCAGTCAGTCTCTTCCACAAGAGCATTTTGCTCTGGGGAAGCTTGCTTGCTTCTTATTCCATTTAGAGTTCAGTGTCACTGTGATAGACTCACAACTGTAAGGTTTGTGGTGTCTGTAGTCAAGCTCTGACTGGGTATTATTGTCACCTGAGGCTAAGAAAAAGGTCATCGGGCTAGCTACCTCATCCCTGAAGATACTATCCGCGGACGCCATTCCCTTTAAAAGGGCAGAAAGCATATTGTTTCTTTTCTTCCCGTATAACAACAATGATATGAGTAACGCTTAAAAAGATTTCGTTTCATTCAAGAACTATGGTTTGCAAGTGACGGATTAATGATGGATATTCCTTGATAGTATTATCTCCCCTCCAGACAGGTTTCATAAGATCTGGTGCACCAAGATCACATTACCGTGATCCAGGATTTACCTTTATGTGGAAGGTCTTTCGATTCTTCCAGCCTTTGAGTTTTTAATCTGGAACCATAAGATGCCACAGAACCATAAGATGCCACAGTGTTCATACTTTAACGTGCAAACAAAGCTTTTCTGAAAAGCAGCTAGAACCAACATATCAAACTTATAGGTTGAGGTAACAAAATTCAAATTATCAGTGTTTCGTAATTTTCATCTCCAAAGCAAAACATTTAGAGTTCACCAGTGACAAATAAACCATGTGAATATCACATTTTATATCACGTTATCACTGTACAGTGTATGTGTATATATATATATATATATATATATATATATATATATATATATATATATATATATATATATATATATATATATATATATATATATATATATATATATATATATATATATATATATATATATTTATATATATGTGTGTGTATATATATATATGTATATATAGATAGACAGATAGACAAATAGATAGATAGATATACTGTATATAGAACCACATTTTCGCTTAGAGGTGGTGGCTCTACGAGGTAGTAGCTTCCTCGATGAGGCTATTAGCCGTGGTTGTTACGTGTATCTGTTTCGGTCGACTAACTACCACGTACATAATTCATTACTGAGGTATAGTGGGTTGTAATGGAGTTACATAGATTTGGAAATTGAGAAGGAAAGGGTCTTCTTTTGAATGATTCAGCCTATGTAAATGACAGTAGGTACCGTTCAAAATCATGCATGCATATATATATATATATATATATATATATATATATATATATATATATATATATATATATATATATATATATATATATATATATATATATATATATATAGATGCAACAGAAGAATTCCGTGGAAAGCGGAGTCGAATAAGGAATAGGTAGACCAGTACTTGGGGAAACATTCTTTATTGCGACTAGTTTCGAGGTTCTAACACACCCCATCATCAGGCATCTAAAATAACAAATAAATACAATGAAAGAAAAAAAAAACACTCATTAAAATGAAATAAAATTAAACATCAGAACTAACTACCAAGAATTAAAATTGAACAGTACCGTTTAACCTATAGCAAGAGGCAAGAGAGGAATACAAGGCAAGTACAAAGATAGTTACAGAAGATAGACACAGCATGACCATCCTCTAAGTATAGATTCTTTTTCTATATTAGCCAGTCGTTCTAGTGATGTGGAGCTAACCACAATTGAAACATTATATACCATCAAAGAAAAACCATCACTCTGTAATAATGAACGGTCAGTTGAGTTGCTTTGTTTTTAATTCTGTGTCTATCTTCTGTAACTATCTTTGTACTTGCCTTGTATTCCTCTCTTGCCTCTTGCTATAGGTTAAACGGTACTGTTCAATTTTAATTCTTGGTAGTTAGTTCTGATGTTTAATTTTATTTCATTTTAATGAGTGTTTTTTTTCTTTCATTGTATTTATTTGTTATTTTAGATGCCTGATGATGGGGTGTGTTAGAACCTCGAAACTAGTCGCAATAAAGAATGTTTCCTCAAGTACTGGTCTACCTATTCCTTATATATATATATATATATATATATATATATATATATATATATATATATATATATATATATATATATATATATATATATATGTATGTATGTATGTATGTATGTATGTATGTATGTATGTATATATATATATATATATATATATATATATATATATATATATATATATATATATATATATATATATATATATATATATATATGTATATATATATATATATATATATATATATATATATATATATATATATATATATATATATATATATATATAACGTGCGTATTTGTCGGGTAACTAGGTATGTATACGCTGCCCCTTAGTGAGCACCAGGTCCAGCTGGCTAGCTGGTAGTACAAACCTCAGGAACCAGAGAAAGGCGATCTGACTGAAAGTGGTATCTGTGTGGGTACTGCACTTATATCGGTTATAGTGAAAATATTCAGTATAATTCTCAATGACAGAGAGCTTAGAGATGAACGGGATAATTTCTGAGAAGGCAAAAGTTGCACAGGTAGAATGTTTGTGTTAAGACACTATGCTCAGAAGTGTATGGAATTTGAAAACTTGCTATTGATAGCTTTTGTTGATCACGAGAAGGCATTCGATAGCGTCCACAGTCTAATATTATGCAGAACCAGCTGAAGTTATCCATGAACCAAGTAGGTGGAAAGTTAGTGTTGATGGTTTTTTGTCGAGTGAATTTACAGTAAATAGAGGGGTTTTAAATTTGATGTTTCCCCTTCTCATATATTTCGTAATGACAAAATTAGTCAGAGATGGAAAAGAGGGTTAAGTGTGGGGTAAAAAGAGAAACTATAGAAATTTGACAGATTGAATCCACAGTTTTGCTGTTTTAAGCAACAAGATACCACAAGATTTACGAATTTTGCTTAACAGAATGCACCATATATCTAGAGAGATTGGACTCGAAATGAATAATAAAAAAAAAAACATAATTAATGAGGACAGGGTATGTAGTAAGGGAAGTCATAACATCAGAGGAAGAAAGGTTTTTAGTTTTCCTTAAAAGAAAACTATTGTCCCTGCTTTGTCTGTCCGTCCGCACTTTATCACATCTGCACTTTTTTCTGTCCGTCCTCAGATCTTAAAAACTACTCAGGCTAGAGGGCTGCAAATTGGTACGAGTATGTTGATCATCCACCCTCCAATCATCAAACATACCAAACTGCAGCCCTCTAGCCTCTGCAGTTTTTATTTTATTTAAGGTTAAAGTTAACCATAATCGTGCTTCTGGCAGCGATATAGACCAGGCCACCACAGGCCGTGGTTCAAGTTTCATGAGCCGAGGCTCATACTGCATTATACCGAGACCACCGAAAGATAGATCTACTTTCGGTGGCCTTGATTATACACTGTAGCGGCTGCACAGGAAACTCGATTGTGCCAAAGAAACTCCGGCGCATATTTTACTTGTTTTTTTAAGTTAATTCTTTCAAATATTTGTAGACACTGATATCCAAAACAGGTTTTCTTGAGTTGGGATTTAGTGAAAGACTATTTCTCTTCTTAGTTTTTAAAGACTGAATTACCGGTTGTCGAGTTCTTCATGAATTACCGTTTATTGAGTTCTTCATTGAAGGGATGGGCAGAGCTCTCGGCTAGCACTCTGTTGGCCCAGCGTTCGACTCTCCGACCGGCCAGTGAAGAATTAGATGAATTTATTTCTGGTGATAGAAATTAATTTCTCGTCATAATGTACTTCGGATTCCACAATGAGCTGTAGGTCCCATTGCTAGGTAACCAGTTGGTTCTTAGCCACGTAAAATAAATTTAATCCTTCGGGCCAGCCCTAGGAGAGCTGTTAATCAGCTCAGTGGTCTGGTTAAACTAAGATATACTTAACTTTTACCGTTTATCCGGGACTGTGGACCCACTCATTTTCCTCCTCGCCCCCATTCCCCCCTCATTTTTATTTAAATAAAATAACTGATTAGAGACGCTTTGTCAAGTACCTTCATAACTCCAGAATAGGAGTTCCTGCTTTCCTTTCCTAACTCCTACAATTCTAACCCCCTACCCGACTCCACCTCTCGTATGCCTTTACAACCAAACCTCTAAACTTGTGTAACCACAAACAAACGCCTTGGACGTCGGAAGAGGAAGTTGCCAAGTAGTGATTCAACTTTTTAAGGAAGGAGTTGCCAAGTAGTGATTTAACTTTTCTTCAAAGTTCTAGTACTGACAGTAAAAGCTTTTGCCACCCAACTTATATAAAGGCCAGGACGCGCTGCGAGAGGCAGAGAGCGAGAGAGAGACACAGGATTTAACATTCTCCGCGAATTCTCCTTTTCCCTCATTTTTGGAACTTTTCTAGTAGGAAAGACGGAGAAGTATGATAGTTAACGAGGACTTTGTAGTACCTGATGTGAGTTCTTGTAGATTTTTTGCAGGTTATTTAAGATATACATACAGTATATATATATATATATATATATATATATATATATATATATATATATATATAAATATATATATATATATATATATATATATATATATATATATATATATATATATATATATGGGTGTGTGTCTGTGTGGCTTGTGTAAATTGTAGTATGTTTACTTTGCAGCTCTCTCTCTCTCTCTCTCTCTCTCTCTCTCTCTCTCTCTCTCTCTCTCTCTCTCTCTCTCTCTCTCTCTCTCTCTCTCCAACTTTCGCAACCCCCTTTCCACCAGCACTTCCGCCTCTGCATCTGCTGTCTTGTCCTTGCTTGAATCGATCCGCTATTAGGGAGACAATTGGCCTCAAGGATGACGTATGTTCGATAAGAAAGACGCTCCACCAAAGAGAAAAAATGGTTTAGGAGACATTTCATTTGTGGGTAGAGAGAGTAATAGACATCTGGATTTCTAAAGTCTTTTTTTGTGTCGTCTTGCTAACGATGCTTACACGCGTCGTGCCCTGAGAGAGAGAGAGAGAGAGAGAGAGAGAGAGAGAGAGAGAGAGAGAGAGAGAGAGAGAGAGAGAGAGAGAGAGAGAGTCAAAGTCAAAGTCTTTTATTCCATTAAAAATGGCTTTTACATACATTCCATGACTCATTCTTGGGTAACATAAGAGAGAGAGAGAGAGAGAGAGAGAGAGAGAGAGAGAGAGAAAGTCAAGGTCAAAGTTTTTTATTTCATTAAAAATGGCTTTTACACCATGACTCATTCTTGGGTAACATAAGAGACAGAGACAGAGACAGAGAGAGAGAGAGAAAGAGAGAGAGAGAGATTTGGTCGTTGGACGTTTCGTCGAATGGAAGTTTCGGCTAAGATGTCTTTTTAAATAACAATATGGAAGTTAGATGGTTATATTTTCCTTTGTAGCTTTTCTTTTATTTTTTATTTCTTTTAATGACTCCTTTTTCATCTGTGCATCTCCCAGCTACCTATTTTATAGTGTTTTTACTGTCTCTTTGGCAAACTGCCACTTAAAACTTGGCCTGTTGTTAAATTCCATTTTTTTTTTCACTTTATGGGTGTCATTTTAATGGCACTCTTATATTCATGTAAAAATAAAACATATTAAATAAAACCATTACAGATTTTTATTTTGGGGGAATGACTCTGCTTTCATTCGAATTTAATATACATTTATTCAAATTACGGTAAAACTTACAAATTGTGTGCAATGAATTTTTAGCTATTACAGTTCATCTAAAAATCTATGTGAATTCTAGTAAAACTTACAGATCATGTGCAATGGCTTTTAAGTACTGCAGTCTAAGTTTTCATAGTCATCTGAGAGCTTTCTTAACCTTTCATTAACAATTGCTTATTTCTTTTTAGTAACTCTAGGCATAATACCGCATAAAGCCTGTTGTATTCCTAGTTCCCAATCATTTTGTTCTTTTTGAACTTTGTTATAGGGCGAGATAAGTTTGGATGAATGGCTGATAGTCGTAGTTGAAATGCGCGATGGGTGCCAAATTTCAAGGGAATTATTTGTGCGTGTTATATATTCCCATCAAGGTGTTTTCTCTTCCTTACATTCCACATGGAGATATCAAATTGTGGGCGTCGTCGCCTTTCCCTTTGTACAGCGCCCAACCAAATACTCTCAAAGCAGACGAGAAATTCTCCTAAGACATTATCTGTTTCCTCGTCTAAAGAAGCCATCAATTCATTAAATATGTCTATGACGTCCTCCTTTGGAATGGATGCCAAAGCTGTCATGTTTTTGGTTTGGAAAGCATTCCTTGAATCATTATACCAGTTTTGCAGGCCACAGTCCTGAATCTTTCTCCAAAGCCACTGACCAAATTGGAAAAAACATCCAGATTATGAGTATCAGGGAAATTTTTTTCTATGCTACTTATTGCAGCTTTTGCAAAGTCAACACTTATTGAAACAGGCCCCATAGCACACGTTTCTTTAAGCTTAGAAAATATCTTATCATATGTTTCTTGATTTTTGAATGTCGTGATGCAGTCCGAACAGTATGATTTTCTCCAGGGAGACCATGGATGGTATATAGTTGATGGTTGGCAGGGGCACTATCAAAACTAACGTCGCAAAACCAATGCATACTTCTTGCCAATAAATCGAGATTAGCGTCAGTTGCCATTATAATGATAGTTTCCTCTTCGAATAAAACGAATCTCCCACCCCTTAACGAAATCCTAAGTTGGTCTGTTACTTCGTTCCCATCTGTGAATGTCCTTTGTCTTCTAATCATTCTGCTAAGACTTTCTTTTTTTTGGGAAGAGAACCAGTTGCTTCTACGGGGAAGTCAGATGTGCTGTTCTGAATGATAGTACTCGTAACTTCTTCAGTATTAGAGGCTCTTTCCTTCATCTTCTGTACTGCCTTGAGTATAACAGCTCTGCTTGCATCTGGTGGGTGAGAATGTTGGAGTGGATCACCTTGCAGTATATCATTCACTGTCTCAAGTCGCCCACCACATTTTCCTCTTTCTTCGCAATTCCAATAGGTAATGCCATCCATCTTTTTGTCAGCTGTATAAGCATATCCAGAGCCATATATTAAGAGAGTTTGGCCAATGAATCGCAAGGCGCCATCTTGCACCTATGCTCGCCTGTTCTCTGTTTCCCACACCCCGTGCTGCCGTCTGATAACTCAAGTTTCTATAACTCATAGGAAGATCATTAAAACAATTATGATATTTTACAATTTTAATACATTTTTCATAGCGATATACAATGCATGCATTATGAGATGAAATATATATTTTACTATGTTCACAAATATTACTACAACAATATATACTTACATTTCCGAACTGCAGTTCTCATCATCATACTCTTACTTACTAAGTCAGTTTTTTCATTAGTTCCTCGCAACTGAGTCTTACATATATTTTTCTTGTTTTTTTGCATAAATGTATAATCTTTAAGTAAAGAAGGATTTAAGAAGTTTATTCTTAATATCATGGCAAGCAGGAAATGTTACACTTTGTGTTTGAGCGTTTGTCAGCTGTACTAAGCGTTCTGATAAATTGCTCTTTTGAAAAATTATCTTCATGTTTTCTAAAAATTTTCTCAGCATTCTCCAGTAAATTTATGCAATCATCTGTGCAAAATACTAAGCAGTTTGTTTTATACTCTTTTCATTCGGTAGGTCGTTTTACAGGATCTCTGATTGTTGTCTGCTTGCTTTCTAATGCTAGCATACTTGACGAACAATGAGCATTGGGCTGCTTCACCTTTTTTTACGCAATAACCAGCAATATAATATAAGCTGCTCATCTCTGCCGAGTCGATGACAACATCATTTGAGAATTGCTCGATAACCAGTTCGTCTGCTTCGTTTCCGCGTCATCATTTGCCTCAACATTTGGTATGTCAAGGAAATCAGCAAGAAATTCACGGTCGTCTACCATGTAACTGCTTGCATTTGAGCATTTAAGAAACTGAGCGACTGATATCATTTTCAGAGACTGTCGAAATTCTAAGGCAGTTGGCACTGGGTTTTCCAATCTAATGGAGCTAAACAGATTTTCCAGGCAATCTTCGGTGAATCTTGATGTAAGCAAGAATTTATGACCTTTGTTCAAATAGTTACTTTGCAAATCAAGAATTGAAGACGTTGATGATATCACGCCAGTCTGAACTGGCTTCCAACATGCCTTAAAGCCAACAGTTATTTCATTAAAACCCCAGATTACTCTCTCAAGATGAGATATAGCTTCCTTATAACAAGATTCATTAAGTTTACATAATGCCATGACTGGATGTCTACTTGACATATCAAACCACTTGCTTATCAGATTTATGAACCATGCTATTGTAAGTAAGCTTTTATCATATCCTTCACATTCAACCAAGTAATGAAGTGCTGAATATACTGAATTGCTAAAGAAATTTAAAGCTCCCGGCCCTTTCATTTTTTCAAAATGAGTTGGATTAACAATCGCTGTTGTGAGGTTTGGGACAAATTTCAGGTCTTTGTCTTCCTGAAAAGATAACAATTTGCTGACATGCTCAGCCTCTTTTGATGGCAATTGAAATTTTGTTACTACGGCGTCACTCAAATGAATCACATTTCCTTTCGCAAGGGATGCCCACAAATTCTTCACAACATGCGGTACATCGTACATAAAGTACAGGAATTCATCTTTAGTAGATGGATGAGGAATCTTGTTTACTACTTTACAGTCCCTTGAGCAAACAACACCAAAACTTTTCACAAGGGCCCGGTTGGCACTCCCCATGTCTGACGTAGTGGCACTGACATGTAATCCACTGCCCTTTGCCTGTGCTATTAACTCTTGAACAACATTTTAGGGTTTCTCCCTTGACACTATTTCCTGTAAAATAGTATGCCACTATTTGTTTCCATCTAGTAGTAATTCCACCTAGCATGAAAACGAGTGCATGAGTTGCAACATCACTGTGTTCAGGAAGTGTTACATCTCCCCTCAAACAGCTTGACGATCGGTCATGTTGAAGACCAGCTTGGATACACATTTCGTATAGAGTCAAGCAACAGTCCCTCTCGTTTGGAGTCATAGCAGACACCTTTATTTTTAAGAATGAAAACACTTCTTCTAATATGCCGGGTTCCATACGAATAAGTTCTAGTCCTCTTCTCAGAGGACGGAGAGATGGTAAGGGTTGCTCTTGTTTCAAAAGGACATTATACCCTGTTGACCCACATGCAAACCTAAGCTGAAGGCCCTTCTAAATGGTTTCATTTGACCATTTCATCCCTCGAGTACTACCACGACTGAGACTAGCAAGCTGATTTTCGTTAAACACCTTTGCAACCTTACTTTCTAAAAGTTGTTTCTGATTCAAGGCGTTACGCTTCTTTCTCTCATTCTCAACTTTTTCTCGAAGAAGCGTTATTGTCCTCATTAACGCCGCTTCCCGCAACTCCCCAACAGGAATTATATTATTAACAGAAATGGCATCATCAATCTCAGGAATGCTATCCCCCATACCATTTTCATCTGAAATGTCAAAAAGCTTATTCTTTGGGTTATGTTGTATCTCTTTCTCTCACTATATTATGTTGTATCTCTTTCTCTCACTATATATATATATATATATATATATATATATATATATATATATATATATATATCTATATATATATATATAATCATGAAGCTACAAATGTCGCTTAATATCAAATTCATGCTACATCGGGAATATCCCTGATGGGGGAATTATCACCGAAGGGGAATTTATAAGTGATGAATGGACCAGTACTGCCGAGTCTCGAACCCACGACACAGATACTTATCCAGCGACTCCAGTCGACGTTCTACCCACTGAGCTATCGAGAGAGGTATAAGTCAATGCCGAGTCCGGTGTACTTTATTTACCCGTCGAGAGCGGGGAAATTGTACTGAGCTTCGGCATTAAGCCACCTCCACCTTGATAGTTCTTTGGTACGTTTGGAACACCCAGCTCTTTTTATGAAATTTTTTATCACACCGTGATTTATATACAGTCACGAAGCTACAAATGTCGCTTAATATCAAATTCACGCTACCTCGGGAATATCCCCGATGGGGAATTATCACCGAAGGAGAATTTGTAAGTATAAATGGACTGGTACTGCCGAGTCTCGAACCCACGACACAGCTAAAGACCCTGGTATGGTTATTGACCTCCAATGGAGTAATTACCTGGTTGGCTGTTTAACCTGTAATTGCATCATTACAGTATCTACTTTATTAGTCTGTCAACGAAAAATCCCTGCGACGAAACGTTAGTTCGATTAAACTTCTGTGCGACGAAACGTCCAACGACAAAAGGTTTGTTCGACGAAACGTCCGACGACAAAAGTCCGGGTACCAGAGAGAGAGAGAGAGAGAGAGAGAGAGAGAGAGAGAGAGAGAGAGAGAGAGAGAGAGAGAGAGGCAAATGAACATAGAGGGCAGCAAGAATATATTAATACTTCATGTATAGGTGTGGACAAGAGGTAGATATTAGCAAACTTCATAATAGTTTATTCATTACTTCGTTCGTTGCCATGACGCAAGTTGGAATCTCGGCAGGGCATCGGAATCTCTTCATTTCTTTCTTCATTTGGATCTAGGCTTAGTAGTGAAAAGCGTTTCCTAAGTGAGAAGAAATGGAGGTGGTATTTATATATATATATATATATATATATATATATATATATATATATATATATATATATATATATATATATATATATATATATTATATATATATATATATATATATATATATATATATTTATATATATATATATATATATATATATATATATATATATATATATATATATATATATATATATATATATATATATATATATATATATATATATTGCAATGGATGGAACCTCTTTCCAAGCAACCTCACCCGTGTTTACATCCGTAACGTAATTTCCACTCTCCCCTTCGTATAATCTCTCCTTCATCCCCAAAATGGTTAAGTCTAACCCTTCTCTCAGTCCAGTTGACTGCCTAAGGCCTTTTCCACGTGCCTTCCTTGGCGGCGCCAGTCAAGCAGGGCAAGGGAGGAGCAAAACAGAAAGTTTGTGCCCCACCTCATTGTGAACCCTCCACGAGAGTTAACTGATGCCATGCAGTCATTCTAGAAAACGTGACAAAGATTGACCTTTGCGACACCTACGTTGGACAAGATGCGTAATCCCTGAGGGTTATTTATAGACGATGCAACGGAAATCGAGAGAGAGAACCGCTCCGAATGCCACCAAGGACAGATAACCTTAACCTTGCTTGTCCCGTGAACCTTCCACTGCCATCCCTTTTCCCTGTGAAGACTATGGCACCTCTGTCCAGAAGAGGCTGTCAGGGTCCTTCACTACTCTGTTTATTTCATTTTTAACTCTATCCCTTATTCTTTTCCTTTAACATTTCAATTCCTTACTTTTGATTAGCACTCACATATATTTTATGCCTTACCAAGGCCCCATTTTATTCTAATCCCCTCTGCCCCTGCAGAGTGCCATTGACAGATATGCTATCTGTATGAGTCCTATGACTTCCCTTTCATGCCTGCCACAGCATGATGCATTTAAAATAAGATATGCCATCGCCATTAGTTATTATTATATGAGTGCCAACTTGGCACAGTGCCATTATCGCAGATGCTGGCAAATGATCCTGCCAGAAGAGTCGCGCCCCCTAGCTACTTTTGCGGCTTTCTTGGGCTAAGGAGTGAACCTAGCCATTTTCCATAGGCTAAGGAATGTAATTTTGGCATATTTAATCATCATCTTTTATTGACAATCATC
>JANJGK010000046.1:8893428-8895928 GCA_039081455.1 Macrobrachium rosenbergii | reverse complement strand
ACACACACACACACACACACACACACACACACACACATATATATATATATATATATATATATATATATATATATATATATATATATATATGTATGTATGTATGTATACACAATATGTACATTATATATAGGCCTATATATATATATATATATATATATATATATATATATATATATATATATATATATATATATATATAAATTACGAGAAATTAACGTAATTTATTCAGTTTTGCCGGCCATTTTTAACGTATGCTTTGCTTGCTTAATCCAGTTTCTTTTGTCTTTTTCTCTGAAAGCTGGATTTGGGTCTCTTGCCTCCCCTCAAGGGTTGTTATTTTTTTTATATTGGTGCTCCACCCATGAAGTGTGTTTCTTGTTTTTCATGTTTGTGAAGGTGATTAGGCCATTCGAAGTCCGTGCCATGTCATATTTGTCCCTTTCCCGGAACTGTCGAGGGGGCCTTGTGGCATTAAATCAAAAGTTCTGTTCTCGGCTCCGTCATAGAAGGACCAGTGTGCTATAACTTTTTTTGGAAGTCTGCGGCAGTCTACCTGTTGGGTAGAAGATACATACTGTTGCACACCTGCATCGTGTTGCGTCACTTGTGAGTGACCTTGTGTGCTCGTGCCCTTAGTCCGAAGCTGGAGTGCTTGGGGCCTGTTGCTGGAGGCTTGGACTTGGTGCCTCACTGTGCATATCTACCCGTTTTTCATTATTTGGAGGAGAGCTCAGCATTTGCTCTCGTGAACGGCCCATTGTGCGAGCGTAAGAGATGCTCTGTATTCTCCTGCCTCTGCCCTTACACTGCGCCCTTGGAGTCGTGAGGAGGCCCTCCAGTGGCGAAGAAGAGTAAGCTCACTTTATTATTATTATATTGACTATCGTCATTAGTTTCTCCGTGCGTCGGAGCAGCATCCATTTATCTTTTGTAAGGAAGTCTGTTGTACGCCCACAGTGTGCCAGCGTTGGCATTCATCTGCAAGGACTACCCTATTTAGCCTTAGTGTTTGTTAGGCATTGTGAAACCAACATATTGGGTCTTTGTTAATACGTTGTTAACGTATGTATTCAGTACAAGGTATTTATTGAATATTGTATAAATACAGTATATATATATATATATATATATATATATATATATATATATATATATATATATATAGAATAAGGTTTTTCTTTCCACCCTGGATTTCCTACTATCCTATGCTAGGGAAAGAGTGTTTCTCTTACTTCCACTGTTTACTTTCTCTTTTTTCTTAGCATGCTAGTTAGGTAGGCGATTGAGGAAGTGACTGATTTGTTGTTGTGTGTGCTTGTTGCGTTTTTTTTTTTTTCTCCCCATCATTCAGTTTTCAGAGGGGTTCTTTTGTTATGTGTTGTTTTGTAATAAATTATTGTTGATTTACTTTGTGGTTTTGTGTATTCTCTCTGAGATTGTACTCTTTTGAGTGTTGGTTTGTCAGGGATCATACCCGTTTTGTGGTACTGCTCTGAAATATCAGGTCAAAAAGAACCTTAACAACTTCAGACCATCTTGAAGTTCCTAACAATATATATATATATATATATATATATATATATATATATATATATATATATATATATATATATATATATATATATATATATATATATATATAAAATATATATATATATATATATATATATATATATATATATATATATATATATATATATATATATATATATATATATATATATATATATATATATATATATATATATATATATATATGCTTGCTTATATGTACGCTAAGCACCAGGAGATATTTAACCGCAACAGACGTTAGGTCAAATAAAGAAAACAGATGTTGATCAAATATAAATTGGACGGGAATAGAAATGAGCAAGACCCGCTCATGCTTTCTTTTGATTTTATGATTTCATTAACTGTAGGTGGAGATGAACCTGACTTCATGTCACCACCGGCTCTTGCCTTAAGTATGTTTAGGTGTGAAATGATGCAGGCCGCTGGACTCTGACCATCAACAAAGACGAATCATTAGATAACCGGCTTAGTGGCTCTTTTATCCAGTGCGAATTTTAGAACGCCCATTGTTTTACACTAAGTCATATCTTTACGAACTTATATCGTGGACAGAGATTATATTTTGAAAAGAAAATAAAACGACAGACTTTCTTAAGTTTAAATCGGACAGCTAGCTAAAAGTATTATAATAAGAATAATGAGAAACGACAAAGTGTTTTTTAGTAGTTTATTATTGAATGAAAACCTATTCAAAGTCTGGGAACATTTTTCGAGAGCAGGGACCAATGGGACTGGTCACTTAATACCTTTTTTAAACACTAGCCAAGAATAAATCAATAAGAAGTAAAATGAGCTGAAGCAAAGAACGTGAGAGGGTAAAGCGAGGAACGGAAAAGAGAACTGACAACTGTAAAATGTAAATAGACGAAGTTGTCCAACTGCTGGGGCTAATGCGGGATGACTGGCAAAGTCAGGGATCACAAACGCA
>JANJGK010000046.1:8853428-8888428 GCA_039081455.1 Macrobrachium rosenbergii | reverse complement strand
ATTAAAATCTCATGATAGGGACAAAAGAGAGTGTTTGGAGTACAGAGTGATTGGAAAAGGTAATAAAACCAGTAAGTGATGAATGCAGAAATGAGAAATATAGTGAAGGAAGAAAGATGATTTGAAGACTGCAGTAATTGCATGACAAAAAAGAAGACCACTTATTCAACGAAATGTTTAGGCTACTCATGAAGATTATATATATATATATATATATATATATATATATATATATATATATATATATATATATATATATATATATATATATATAGTGTTTGTGTATTTATTTGTTTCTATATGTTAGTAAAATCAGACATACCGAAGATATAAACAAGCAGAATAAATCACCATATACTAAGTAACAGGATAGTCATGGGTTCTTAGAAAGCTAAAAAAACGTGTCTTTAACAGTACTTTAGAACACACATTTTGAAGGAGATGCTATCCTATAATTACAGGTGATGCCAGTTACATAATGAGGGATCGTAAAGGTACTTTTGATTAGTACACCTTTTGGAAATGAGATGCTTCGGGTCATAATGAGAGAGAGAGAGAGAGAAGGAGGGGTGGTTCAAAAACTCAACGACAAGAGCAAAGTGGAGGAAAATAAATGACTAATAGCATAATGATATGAAAAATTAGGGAGTGAGACAGAAAGACAAATAACAATGGAAATCAGTTACGCCACAAACGGTAACGCAAACTTCAGAGACAGAGAGCAAAATCCAGGTTTAAATATATCGTACGAAATTCATTACTGAAAAATAAACCTAGCCGCTTTTACCCAAGTTTTAATACATTTTTCTAAAAATTCCCATGAATAAATGTATGAAGAGGAAAAAATTATTAAAATGTATTTTTTACTCGACCACAATGTCATAATCGTTCCTGAATGATAATTGTTTTATAAGACTAACCCTTTGCATATAGATAGTTCATTTGCATATTTTAATGATATACATGGTACTCAGGTCGGCTATTTGGATATTATTTAAATTCACAGGCAAACTCGGTTGAAAAAAGTAATTTTTAACTTATATGCCGGGAGAGATTTTTGAAACTGGCACTTTTATTTCTGACACTCTGTTTTAACTTACGCACGCTCGTGCTTGTGTGTATATGTATGTATGTATGTATATATATATATATATATATATATATATATATATATATATATATATATATATATATATATATATATATATATATATATATGTATATATATATATATACATATATATATATTATTATTATTATTATTATTATTATTATTTCTGACACTCTGTTTTAACTTAAACACGCACGTGCTTGTGTGTATATGTGTATATATATATGTATATATATATATATATATATATATATATATATATATATATATATATGTATATATATATACTTATATATATATACATATATATATATATATATGTGTGTGTGTGCATATATATAATGTGTGTGTATGTACGTATGTATGTTGTAATATAAAGGGAACGTATATAACATTTGAGGAAAGGAAAACTGAAAACGAGAGTCACATTCAAATATAGGTGTAAGCGACCGACTTTACCTAAACACTTGGTTGTCCTGCCAACGCCTACGCCAGAAAGGTAGATCCTGGGCCCGGTTGCGTAGGTGGATGTGTCCCGAAATCTCCGAGGTTCTTCCTTAGTCCATAGCCCACCTATCCACAAAATTTCATTGATATCCATCTATTACTTCTTGAGATATCTTGTGAACTGCTTTTCAAATATAAAAGCAGACCTCTTCCAACTTAGTTACCGGAGATGTTTACCAGAAGAATTCATTTTAGACATTTGGAGATATTTTTTTCATAAATAACCGCATCATTTTATTTCTTTTACAACCTGTAAACTTTGAACGACTTGAAGGCATGTCTCCAGTAAAAGAAGATTAAGCGGCACTTCGGTATACAGACGAAATTCCCTCTCCGCTTACAAGACTTCCTTTATTTTGCCGAACATTGTTAATAAGCTATTACCCTAATGAATAAATAAAGTGTTTTTTTTTTTTTGAGTGAGGATGATACTGTCGCGTGATAATTATCGTAGCTCATCATATGGGCGAATAGTAATTACAGTAATGATAATACAGCCAACGAATCAGCGGGCGAAACTTAAAAATTAAAACCACAAAACTAACCACTTTTCTTTTCGTTTCTCTAAGATGACTGAAATTGAAAAGTAGATATTTTCCCAAAGATAGTTTGCTACAGTAAAGACGTGAAACCCCTGGAAAACATATGCCTGTGATTTTTGGATAAGAGTCCTTTTTATTTCGCAGACTCATCAGAAATGAAAATTTTAATAACAAATCCTTCTCATTATGCCTTTCAAAGTACTCATCAGAATTACAGATTAACAATGAAAGTTGTCGTATTGCCTTTCGTATACTTTGAAATGTATGAATGTAAAGGTGATTCAGTATGGTTTGAGTTACCATATCAGAGTACACAAACTGAAATCTAAAATAGAAAATTGTTTCTTCTTCTTCTTCCCATTCGATTCCATTCTTCAATGCGACCTACTCTACTATTTGTTGCAGGTGTCAGTCTGAACTGGATATATTTGGAAGGCACGGGCGTACGCCCAATTTATGGCTCTCCTCTTTTATCAAGGCTTGGAAGTGTGAATTACTTTAATAAAACATGTCTTCATTTACTTTGCCTGTTGTACAATCTGTACTGTTCATGGATGGCTCTCTCTCTCTCTCTCTCTCTCTCTCTCTCTCTCTCTCTCTCTCTCTCTCTCTCTCTCTCTCTCTCTCTCCCAGCGGTCTGAAATCGAAGATTATATTTGATTTGGTTAGACTGACCTAGTTTAGATTATCATGGGTGATTAAAACTTATTAATGGTAATATAGTAATAATAGCAATTATTTTTATTATTTTAAATTAATAATAACATACCATACGATGCTCAGTTAGCCCCCTGTTTCAGTTACGCACGAGGCTGGACTTATCTGGGCTTGCTCCTCTTAAATCCATAATGCTTCTGTTGACCTAAGTATTGAATCATGTATCTTGTGGCTGTCGACTGCAGGGGTCGTAGTACCTACAAAGGTGCTCCCTCTGAATAATATACCGCCCTTTCATAATTAAGAAACATGGCCTCGGGGAGGCAGTCTGTCCCACGGGACCGGGGCCACTCATTAGGTGTTCTCAGGCAATTACCTTTTTATATTACGGTATCCCACCCTATTTGTGCCAACAATTTTTACATGAATGTCCTTCAGTATGTGTTGTGAGGTATAAAGTATCTTGGTATTAACCCGGTATGCATCCACCTACGCGGCACCTCTGAGTGCTAGTACTAAACATGGCGGAAGCTCAATGGGTCGCCGTGATTAGTACTAGCCACTCGGGGATCAAAGTATTGTATACACCCATTTTTTATATATTTCTTTATATTAATAAACGATATCTTCGATCCCCGAGGGGCTAGTACTAAACATGGCGTCCCACTGAGCTTCCGCCATGTTTAGTACTAGCACCTCGGAGGTGACGCGTAGGTGGATACATATTGTGTAAATACCCAGTATCTTCTTTTCAATTCCTTATCCTGTTGCAGCCGTGTTAATGCTCATAAGCTATTAGAATCTAGTGTTCCTTTTCTTGTTGGCTAGTTTGGTTTTGAACGAATCCCTTGGGCCACACCAGGACGATATTTTTCCAAACGCATTACCACCGAGTTGTCATAACGTCGGTTATAATCTAAACCAGTGGTTCTTAAACTTTTTTGCCTTGCGGCCCCCTGTGCATTATGTATAAATCTCACGGCCCCCCCCCCCCACTCCTGAAATTGTTGCCAACTATAAACTATAAACAATATGTTGCCTGTTTGCTTATATGAGTATATGGATGAATGGTAGATTTTTGTTTCATTGCTGTTAAATTTTTTAGAAGTATGTATGCACTGTACTATATTTCAATTCATAAATAAGACTTGAAATGAAAACTGACTTATATTTTGAATTTTTGGCATGTTTTGAGATAATAATTAGAAAACATATGGAAGCAGTGATAGTGTTTTTGGCAATTTTGCAATTAATATCACAAATTAAAAAAAATAATAGGCACCATCTGGCAACCCTGCTTGTGGCCCCCTTGGGAGCTTCTGGCGCCCCCTTAGGGGGCCGTGCCCGCAGTTTAAGAATCACTGGTCTAAACCATCCGATCAGCCTGGATTTTCTTCTAGGAGAAGATAATAAGTTTTATATTTATTTATTAGAATCTCCCTAAATAACTTGAACGATGCACTTTCCTAAATTGGGTGATTATTCACCAACTCTTCAGCGCCCGAAACTTTCTCTTCTTAGATGTCCTTGTTTTGTATTTGTCTTTGGCTGCTTTCTCTTTTCTTTAGCCGTTTCCTTCTATGGTCCCACTTATCCTCCCGGAACTTTCCTCCCCTCTCATTATGAACTTTAAATCACTGAGTAAATACATCTTATATTCACTTTTCTCTGTTACGAGATTTGATGTTAATTTTACCTACATCTTCCTCTCCGTGGTTGGCTAGTGCCATTAATGCACCTTAAGTTGAGTACACCTTAGTTTTACCAGACCACTGAGCTGATTAACAGCTCTCCTAGGGCTGGCCCGAAGGATTAGCCTTATTTTACGTGGCTAAGAACCAATTGGTTACTTGGCAACGGGACCTACAGCTTATTGTGGAATCCGAACCACATTATAGCGAGAAATGAATTTCTATCACCAGAAATAAATTCCTCTAACTCTTCATCAGCCGGCCGGGGAATTGAACTCCGGCCCATCGAGTGACAGTCCGCAGCTCTACCTACTCACCCAACAAAGAGCTATTAATGCACCTCACGTGGTACACTGTAAGCATTACTCAAGGTTGTTTTCAGCGTTCCCTCGGCCCCTAGCTTCATATACTTCAGAGCCTTTCCCTTTTTCTGCATTCCACTTCCTTTCTTCAGTTTCGTTGTGCACCCTCTCCCAACTTCCTTTTTTGCGCACCCTCTCCCAACTTCCTTTTTTGCGCACCCTCTCCCAACTTCCTTTTTTGCGCACCCTCTCCCAACTTCCTTTTTTGCGCACCCTCTCCCAACTTCCTTTTTTGCGCACCCTCTCCCAACTTCCTTTTTTGCGCACCCTCTCCCAACTTCCTTTTTTGCGCACCCTCTCCCAACTTCCTTTTTTGCGCACCCTCTCCCAACTTCCTTTTTTGCGCACCCTCTCCCAACTTCCTTTTTTGCGCACCCTCTCCCAACTTCCTTTTTTGCGCACCCTCTCCCAACTTCCTTTTTTGCGCACCCTCTCCCAACTTCCTTTTTTGCGCACCCTCTCCCAACTTCCTTTTTTGCGCACCCTCTCCCAACTTCCTTTTTTGCGCACCCTCTCCCAACTTCCTTTTTTGCGCACCCTCTCCCAACTTCCTTTTTTGCGCACCCTCTCCCAACTTCCTTTTTTGCGCACCCTCTCCCAACTTCCTTTTTTGCGCACCCTCTCCCAACTTCCTTTTTTGCGCACCCTCTCCCAACTTCCTTTTTTGCGCACCCTCTCCCAACTTCCTTTTTTGCGCACCCTCTCCCAACTTCCTTTTTTGCGCACCCTCTCCCAACTTCCTGTTTTGCGCACCCTCTCCCAACTTCCTTTTCTGCGCACCCTCTCTCAACTTCCTTTTTTGCGCACCCTCTCCAAACTTCCTTTTTTGCGCACCCTCTCCCAACTTCCTTTTTTGCGCACCCTCTCCCAACTTCCTTTTCTGCGCACCCTCTCTCAACTTCCTTTTTTGCGCACCCTCTCCAAACTTCCTTTTTTGCGCACCCTCTCCAAACTTCCTTTTTTTGCACCCTCTCCCAACTTCCTTGTTTGCGCACCCTCTCCCAACTTCCTTTTTTGCGCACCCTCTCCCAACTTCCTTTTTTGGCACCCTCTCCCAACTTCATTTTTTCGCATCCTCTCCCAACTTCCTTTTTTCGCCGTCTAAACCGCTGCATGGCTGCAAGAGCCCCAGGACTTCGCTTTGCAGCCGAATTTTCGTAAATCAGTGAATAAACTTGATCTTCATTACCTGTTCTTCTCAAATTCTCCTCCTCCCGTCCTCGTTTCATTCGTCGCTGCATTATCAACGCAAAGTGCTGCTACCCGTAACGGAGCACCCAATTAACACTTGAGAGGGTTGAAGCAAGGCGCTTGATGAACTGGGCCATTTGCACTATCTCCCAAACTACAGACAACAACAACGCCGTAATTAAGCGACCCAAAACATGAACAATGTCCATAATATTTCTCGAGTGTTGGGGATTCAGCGAATTACGTAAAATATCTTCATTATTTGCTACGGTCAAGTTGTATCTTTATGTCTGCGGTAAGTGAGAGGACGCATTGCATAGCTTGCGTGAGGTATCCGTACTATAATTAGCGTTAATATGTTATTGTGCTATTTTCTGCGGCAATGGGCTTTGGGAGGATGTTATTCATTTCATTCATTCGGATCGCCCTAAAACTGAATATACTGTAGATGTAGAAGCATACAGAGATACATTTCTAGTTATAAAACGCATTTCAAAGCACCCAGGTACCCATGTCCTTGTAAGGCACTATAAAACAGTTTTTCCACCAGTAACACTGAGATGTGTTGCGGTTTTACCAATATACAAGGTTACTTTTAGTTTTCTGTAAAAGAAAACTTTTTTGCCGGCTTTGTCTGTCCGTCCGCATTTTTTCTGTCCGCCCTTAGATCTTACAAACTACTGAGGCTAGAGGGCTGCAAATTGGTATGTTGATCATCCACCCTCCAGTCATCAAACATAACAAATTACAGCCCTCTAGCCTCGGTAGTTTTTATTATATTTAAAGTTAAAGTTAGCCATAATTGTGCGTCTGGCAACGATATAAGCTAGGCTATCACCGGGCCGTGGTTAAAGTTTCATGGGCCGCGGCTCATACAGCATTATACCGAGACCACCGAAAGATAGATCTATTTTCGGTGGCCTTGATTATACGCTGTATAGAAAACTCGATTGCGCTGAAGAAACTTCTGCCCATTTTTTACTTTTTTTTTTACCTTTCCTCACAAAGATACGGGTTTCTGTGTGCTTTGCAATAGGTAACATAGATTTGCATATTTACCTCAGTGTCCTTGTACTGTCCGCATTATATTCAGCTTTAGATGCAAATCAATCGTCAAAAACCTGTAACAAGCTGTTCTTGCAGTATCAAAGTTCAAGCCTGCGTTTGAATAACCCCGGATTTTGATAGACGAGATTCAAATCAGTCTCGGAATATAGTAAACTTTTCTTATGTCCAAAACCGACTTGAGTTACGATATTACATAGAAAATTTCTGGGAGTTTTTTACGAAAGCTTGTGAAAAGGCAGACAGTTAGACAACCAAACAAACCTCCAATTTCATAAGCGGAGGTAAATATATATAAAATAAGAAATGATGACAATGCGAGCGGAAGAATATAAAAAGGACAGAAACAAGAAGTATACAGATAATGTGTAAGTCACAGAAGGAGAGGATAACTAGAAATACATATAACGAAGAGGATAAGATAAAAAAGAAACGTAACCTACTCTGTAGTTGATAACCGAGCGCCATAT
This sequence comes from Macrobrachium rosenbergii, assembly GCA_039081455.1. Lineage (NCBI taxonomy): Eukaryota > Metazoa > Arthropoda > Malacostraca > Decapoda > Palaemonidae > Macrobrachium > Macrobrachium rosenbergii. The sequence continues at coordinate 8,880,832 of JANJGK010000046.1, read as the reverse complement.
GTCAGTGATCATCAGTAAACAAGGTATGATACCCAAGTACGCTGCTAATGACTGGTCCCAACGTCATTAGCACACTATTACGGAAGGTCTGTGTGACAGAGAGGGATGTTATGTGCATAAGAGGGGCCACAAATAGCTTTGCAATGGGCTAATGGCAGTATTAGTACGCTCAACATACGCGCGAGGAAACTTTTTCACGTAGCGTAGCCGTTCTCTCAAAACATGCACGCAAACACTGTAATGTTGGTATCGATATGCAGACGATACTCCTTTTGAAATTTATTTTAATAACTAATGAGAGAGAGAGAGAGAGAGAGAGAGAGAGAGAGAGAGAGAGAGAGAGAGAGAGAGAGAGAGAGAGAGAGGGCAAACCCTTACCATCAAAATGACGTTGGCAGTATAAGGCCTGACCATATATACACCATACACACCGAGTATATGTATTTTATGTGTGTACGTCTGTGAGTGTCAGAGTTGTTCGTCACTGAATGATACAATCATGATTTCATAGCATATACACAAGTCATCAATGAGAGAGTTAATACTGAAGACGACAAAAAACTGCAGGCTCAGGGATAATTGCGAACAAAGCGAGAAAATAAAAGCAAATTCGCCAAAGAAAGAATGGAAACCGAACAAGTGATCAGACCAGTATCAAACTATTACCAGGAGAAACATTTTCTTGTTTCCAACGGTGCAGAAGCAATGCAAGTCTCTCCTTCACCTCCTCGAGACACCAGTCTCGTGGACACAGATGCTCGAGAAGAGAAGGGCTTGTGAGACCACAGGAAGCGAAGTCGTAAAAATGAGTTATGGCACAAAAGCTTTGGACAAACCATTGCGTATACAAGGAGAACATTACTGATGAGGCCATTGAGCAAGAGAGAGAGAGAGAGAGAGAGAGAGAGAGAGAGAGAGAGAGAGAGAGAGAGAGAGAGAGATTGATTTTGGTATTTTCCACATATTTAGAAAATACACACACACTCTCACACACACAAGCATATATATGTATATATACATATATATAAATATATATATATATATATATATATATATATATATATATATATATATATATATATATATATATTATTATATATATATATATATATATATATATATATATATATATATATATATATATGTATTCTTAAAAAATCACAGTAGATGCATGTGACTTCAGTGTATAAGCGAATCCCACAGGAAAATGTCATGCATGTAAGGAGAGGGAAGGATAGATAGATACATAGGCAGACATAAGTGTATCAAATGTTAAAGCGAAAATAGCCCATTCACATTAATTGCATTGCCATTCTTCAATGATTTGCTCCCTAAAATGAAAATTAAGTGCACTTACCTGGTCTGGTTTCGATTTAAAGGACATATACACTCCTCTTGACAAGCTGTCATGCACATATATAGCCAAATGTAAACAACAAGTCCTGAGCTATCATGGGAGAGATATTTAGATTTCGGTTTAAATAAAAGAATTTGAATTCGATAGGAATATATACAATAGGGTCGAAAACACTTATCTCTCTTGAGGTCTGAAGGCATTCATTAAACTGTCATCCATGTACCAACCTTATAAAACGCATGAGTTCGAATCATGTTTGTTAGGGTGGATGGACTTGTTCAGTGTGCCAATAATTACTGAGGTACAGTGCATCCTGTAGTAAAAGAATATTCGTAGCTCAGTATCTAAACGAGTAAAATCGTCATGTGAAATTTTATATATATATATATATATATATATATATATATATATATATATATATATATATATATATATATACATATATATATATATATATATATATATATATATATATATATATATATATATATATATATATATATATGTTGCTACGAGGGACACCTCTTTCCAAGCCAACGTTCCTTTCAAAAACATCATTTTCAAAAAGACGTTAAAGTAAAATAATTTCACATCGCTGTCAACATTAACAGTCAGTTGTAGAGAATTTGCTTCTTCTACAAAGCTCTTGTTTTTCTTTCCTTTGGTGGTCGTTTCTTTCCTTTCCTAAACCATGTGACTGCATTAAAACTCCTTTCCAGGTCACTTTACCACCCTTGGAGACAAGCCTCGATTGTATGATCGCCCCAGGCACTACTTAAGGGAGTTCCTGAGTCAGTGCCACAGGAGGCACTAATCCGGGGCAGCTGGCCCACACACCAAAAAAGAAAGTTGGCCGACCAGTGACACGAGACCACCCATTTGGACCTGGCGTTTTAACATGTGGTCAGCAAAGAGAAACATGAGGTCAAGGTATCATGATAGGAAACGGATGGCTCCTGCAAGAATGGGAAATTAACCCGGGCGAAGGGATAAGAGGACCAGCACACAACACCTTTCATCAGAGACACACCAGATGCAGTCATACACCTACTACCCTTTGAGCTCCACTCCCTAAGAACCATTTCCTAAACCACGTGGCTGACTTCTAGTCCAGTATATTTCCAGTGCCAATTCCCTTAATACCTCCCCCAATCATCAGCGCACCTATGAGGACCCATCCCTCCAACACAAGGTACAGTGCCAGGAATTTGAGTTTTGCCAGTCACGTAGTTCCTTTTTCTTTGCTGTTCTATTTTCCGTGTTTCCAACGCAATTCTCATGCAGACTTGATTTTGTTATTATTTGTGTTCATAAGTAAATTCAACAGTGTTATACCCAAGGATCCATTGGCACCACCAGTGCATCCTTGAACCCTTAATTGCGCTAATTTCGTCAGTTAATCACATGCATTCTCCATTACAGCCGGAGTTTTCTCTCTGTGATCCATCTGCTTCGATTGTGCTTTCATTGCCTTGGTAAACCCACTGCAATTTGATTCACGGTGCCCCTGAAGTGAAATCCACGGCACCCAGTTATCACATGTCCATCTTAATTTAGTGGTCTGACAGGATCCCATTTACCTGTCCTAATTATTCCCATCTTCTGATTTGTGTTATTGTGAATATATGTGATTCTAGTTATCCTAATAGTTTATCTTTCTAGTAAAGGCCTCAGCTCATTTTCTTTTCAATGTTCTACCAACCCAGGAATTCTAGTCAGATTGCATCATCCCTTGTGGTAAGTCCCTTTCCTGGGTTTAGAATATGTATATGTATATATGTATATATATATATATATATATATATATATATATATATATATATATATATATATATATATATATATCATTCGAAGTGATAGTGGGTTGGCAAGTTGTGTATAACTTGCTGGTATGCTGGGCAGTAACACTGCCAGGTAAAAGTCTTAGGTACAGAAGTACTTGGGTACCAACTTCTTTTGACCTGTGAGTCATTTGGTGGTGCCCTTGTCTTTCAACTGAAAGACCTGGGTTCGATCCCGATGTGAATCAGAAATATATATATCTGCATCATATATATATATATATATATATATATATATATATATATATATATATATATATATACTGTATATATATATATATATATGTATGTATATATATATATATATATATATATATATATATATATATATATATATATATATGATGCAGATATATCTTTATTCGGGGACTCTGCAGGTGGATATATCAATTTGGTTCAGCAATCTTGCTAATGAATGAGAGATTTATCATTTTTGTGAATGTTAACCCTCCTGAAGCAGTGCCTCGAGGCATGATTGCGATGTGATCGGAAGTCCACGTGACATGTGTCAGGGTGTGACAATCGTTGACCCATATTGCATTGTGAGTACTGGATTTTTCCGATATGTCATCATGGATCTTTCCCAGGTAAAGTGTACACGTGACCGGAAGTAAGTACGTTCATGCGTGGGCCATGATGAGTTTTGCTGGAGAAAAAATGTGAAACTTGATGTTGGAGCTTGAGCTGTTGTAGCGCTCAATTTGAGCAGTGCATCTGATTTTCTTGGAGATAGGTCCTCCAGTTTTACTGAATGACGGGTCTGTGTGAACTCATGTCAGGGGGCACAATGCTCTGGTTTAAAGGGCATGAGACGATGGAGTGGTGGTCGTGTCGACTAAAGACTTCTTTTAACTGTTTGGACTTGTTCAATGGTGATATGGTGTGGGAGATTTTAGTTTAGTCCCTTTTAGGTGTGTAAAGATCCCATTTTCTATGTTCAGGTTTGGATTTTGGAAGTCAGTGTGACTTATTCACTTAATCAGTCAATTAGATTTCCAAAATAAAGTCTATATTTGTAACTCGAGAGTTAATTCAGTGGCCTTCAGTGTTTATGAGTTATGACAGAGAGAGAGAGAGAGAGAGAGAGAGAGAGAGAGAGAGAGAGAGAGAGAATGTGACACCCAGTTTGAAGGCAAGTTGTATCATACCTTCCCTCTCCGGGGAGTCGGGGTGTAAACATATATATACAGATATATATATATATATATATATATATATATATATATATATATATATATAAATTTCTGACTCACGTCGGGATCGAACCCAGGTCTCTCAGGTGGAAAGCAAGGGTGTTAACCACTGGGCCATACAAGTCTAAAAGAAGTTGGAACCTGAGAGCAACTGCACCCAAGGAATTACCTGGGCAAGCTAACTGCTTGCATACCAGCGAGTTTTCCCCAACTTCCCGACTCAGCAATGACCCAATAGACAACATTTCATTCGAATTATCCCTTCTGAGTGAATAAGATAGAAATCATCAACACACAATCACGTGTGGAACAGAAATAAATTTCTGACTCACGTCGGGATCGAACCCAGGTCTCTCAGGTGGAAAGCAAGGGTGTTAACCACTGGGCCATACAAGTCTAAAAGAAGTTGGAACCTGAGAGCAACTGCACCCAAGGAATTACCTGGGCAAGCTAACTGCTTGCATACCAGCGAGTTTTCCCCAACTTCCCGACTCAGCAATGACCCAATAGACAACATTTCATTCGAATTATCCCTTCTGAGTGAATAAGATAGAAATCATCAACACACAATCACGTGTGGAACAGAAATAAATTTCTGACTCACGTCGGGATCGAACCCAGGTCTCTCAGGTGGAAAGCAAGGGTGTTAACCACTGGGCCATACAAGTCTAAAAGAAGTTGGAACCTGAGAGCAACTGCACCCAAGGAATTACCTGGGCAAGCTAGCTGCTTGCATACCAGCGAGTTTTCCCCAACTTCCCGACTCAGCAATGACCCAATAGACAACATTTCATTCGAATTATCCCTTCTGAGTGAATAAGATAGAAATCATCAACACACAATCACGTGTGGAACAGAAATAAATTTCTGACTCACGTCGGGATCGAACCCAGGTCTCTCAGGTGGAAAGCAAGGGTGTTAACCACTGGGCCATACAAGTCTAAAAGAAGTTGGAACCTGAGAGCAACTGCACCCAAGGAATTACCTGGGCAAGCTAACTGCTTGCATACCAGCGAGTTTTCCCCAACTTCCCGACTCAGCAATGACCCAATAGACAACATTTCATTCGAATTATCCCTTCTGAGTGAATAAGATAGAAATCATCAACACACAATCACGTGTGGAACAGAAATAAATTTCTGACTCACGTCGGGATCGAACCCAGGTCTCTCAGGTGGAAAGCAAGGGTGTTAACCACTGGGCCATACAAGTCTAAAAGAAGTTGGAACCTGAGAGCAACTGCACCCAAGGAATTACCTGGGCAAGCTAACTGCTTGCATACCAGCGAGTTTTCCCCAACTTCCCGACTCAGCAATGACCCAATAGACAACATTTCATTCGAATTATCCCTTCTGAGTGAATAAGATAGAAATCATCAACACACAATCACGTGTGGAACAGAAATAAATTTCTGACTCACGTCGGGATCGAACCCAGGTCTCTCAGGTGGAAAGCAAGGGTGTTAACCACTGGGCCATACAAGTCTAAAAGAAGTTGGAACCTGAGAGCAACTGCACCCAAGGAATTACCTGGGCAAGCTAACTGCTTGCATACCAGCGAGTTTTCCCCAACTTCCCGACTCAGCAATGACCCAATAGACAACATTTCATTCGAATTATCCCTTCTGAGTGAATAAGATAGAAATCATCAACACACAATCACGTGTGGAACAGAAATAAATTTCTGACTCACGTCGGGATCGAACCCAGGTCTCTCAGGTGGAAAGCAAGGGTGTTAACCACTGGGCCATACAAGTCTAAAAGAAGTTGGAACAGTTAGCTTGCCCAGGTAATTCCTTGGGTGCAGTTGCTCTCAGGTTCCAACTTCTTTTAGACTTGTATGGCCCAGTGGTTAACACCCTTGCTTTCCACCTGAGAGACCTGGGTTCGATCCCGACGTGAGTCAGAAATTTATTTCTGTTCCACACGTGATTGTGTGTTGATGATTTCTATCTTATTCACTCAGAAGGGATAATTCGAATGAAATGTTGTCTATTGGGTCATTGCTGAGTCGGGAAGTTGGGGAAAACTCGCTGGTATGCAAGCAGTTAGCTTGCCCAGGTAATTCCTTGGGTGCAGTTGCTCTCAGGTTCCAACTTCTTTTAGACTTGTATGGCCCAGTGGTTAACACCCTTGCTTTCCACCTGAGAGACCTGGGTTCGATCCCGACGTGAGTCAGAAATTTATTTCTGTTCCACACGTGATTGTGTGTTGATGATTTCATATATATATATATATATATATATATATATATATATATATATATATATATATATATATATATATATATATATATATATATATATATATATATATATATATATATATATACAGTATATATATATATATGCATGGATGTATGTGTGTGTGAAGACCTCTCTCTCTTTCTCTCTCCCGCTCTATATATATATATATATATATATATATATATATATATATATATATATATATATATATATATATATATATATATATATATATATATATATATATATATATTTATATATATATATATATATATATATATATATATATATAATATAAAGGGTGTCCATAAAGTCAAGGTGCAATTAAAATACTTGTAGCTTCATAACTATACATGATAAAATTAATATGTAAAAAGGATAAGAAAGCTTGATGTGTTAGTTTTCTGTTCTTCTGAAGTTTTATGTATTATTTTTTTTTATCAAATTTTGTTCATAATTTCTGAATCTTAAAAATGACATTTTTTCCGGACTGTTGTTGACCCATGGGTTCACTAGAAGAAAAAGGAAACTGTTCTTTGGTTGGCTAAGCTAAAATTACTGCCACTGTCCAATGCCTGAGAAAGAGTCTAAGATGAGCATCTCTGTAGATGAGGCTTTCAGAATCCACTGTGCAAAAGATTCTGCGGGAAAAACTGAAAATGAAAGCGTACAGAATCCAGATGCATCAAATGTTGTGAGAAGAGGCTGATCATACACGAGTTATTTCTCTTATCATTTCAATGAAAGAATTAATAATGATTACACATTTTTGAATAATGTTCTCTGATGAAGCAACATTCCACATTTAGTGGCAAGGTCAACAGGCATAGTTTATCTGATAAGCCATGTGAATCTATTGAACATGAAAGATTCTCTCAAAATTAATGTCTGTTTGTGCTTTTGGGAAAGAATCGAATCATAGGGCCATTCTTTTTTGAAGGACGTGTCATTAATGGGGATAACTATTTAGACATGCTACAGAACTACTTTATTCCTAAGCTTGAACAATTTTAAGTTACAGATGATGCACCTTGTCACTTTGCTCTACAAGCTAGGCAGTTTCTAAATGAGAATTTCCCTAACAGATGGATTGGAAGAGATTGACCATTAATTTGGCACCCACATTCACCAGATTCGACTACATTGGATTTCTTTTTATGGGGCCATGTGAAATGTATTGTGTATTCAACTATACCTCAATTTTTAGAAGACTTGAAGGGAAGGATAACTGATGTGATTGAAGGTATTACTGAAAACCAGCTGGAAAATGTTTTCCAAGAAGTACAGAATTGTATTTCTCTTGTATTAGTAATGATGGTGGACATGTTGAAAATTAACAAGACTAATAAAAAATTTAGGTCATTCTTCTTTTGTATCCTTTTTACAAATTAATTCTAATATGTTTAGTTATGAAACTACAAGTATTTTAAATTGCACCATAACTATATGGGCATGCTATATATATATATATATATATATATATATATATATATATATATATATATATATATATATATATATATATATATATATATATATATATATATACATATATATATATGGATAACCCATTCCAGAAGGGTTAACAGGGCCCCTGAAGTCCTTAGATCACGTGAACAGGTCATGGATGGGAACAGAGAGGCACTGTGCCATATAACGGCATGTATGGTGCCTATGGTAACAACCCCCATTAAGCCCCTAAAGTCGTTGGACACTTGGCGTCGGTACATCTGGGTGCTGATTGGTTCCTCAGGTGCAGTAGAATGAATTGTCCAATGACCTCTTACGGTGATGTAACAGTGGCGGGTATGAGGAAGTGAGGAGAATGTCAGGGTGCTATCCTGGGCGTCGACTGGTGTGTCTCAGGTGCATTGCACCCCTCTCAACTTGACCCCTTCCCATTGCGTTGCTCTTAATTAGTAGTAACTCAATAGAAAATGGGCCCATTGTAAGGTTTATTAGAATATAATTCTCTGTTATTACCTAATTCATGGTGTATTATTTATTTATGTCCCACAGTAGCAGACGAACTGGTAAGTGGACCCAGCAAGGGGTAATTTTTGGTGTCTGTTTTTTGGTGTCGGCTGTGGGGTATATTTTAGTTTGCTAATTCATTCATTATTAGCCAACTGTGGGTCATTGCGTTTGTACCAGCCCGATAATTAACCATGAAGTGATATTGATCTGAGACAGTGGTGTATAATACGAGGAGCACAAGTCCCTACACGCAAGAGAGCGACAACGAAGAAGAGAGAGACAGTAGGGCAATAGAAGTTAGTCCGGCAAAAGGTGGGGAAAGTAGTGAAAATAACGAACAATATGAAAAAGCGTTATGGGAAGAATTCATAGAGTGGAGGCGGCAGAGGTGTGGAAACCAAAAAAATGCGAGAGAAATGAACAGTAGTATACCATCCGAAATTCCAAACGGTGGTAGTGCAATCAATGCGTCTATGTCGGCGGGAAACTGCAGTAGTGGGAGTGGAATGTTTGGTTCCACTTCATCTGGGATTGCAATGCACCCTCCGGCGATGGCCAGTGAAGTGACGAAACTTCCTGTTCTGTTATGGCCCATCTCTGACTTTGATAATTTGAGGCCCAAGGAGGACTTCCTGCCAATGAAGCCTTCATTAAGAGTGTCGAAAGTGCTACTAGTGGTTGGACCAATGCTCAGAGAATTGCACAGATCACTGCAAAGATGAGTGGGGCTGCTGCCAAATTGCTAAGATCATGGGATTGCAAAGAGGCGGATTGGAACTTATTCATACAAGGCCTTATTCGACACTTCGCCCTGAAAAATGCTGAAAGAAGGGAAATGTGGGCCAGCTATAGTTCGGCATTATGAGTGGGAGAGAGACTCGCCGAGTATGTCATCCGAGTTTCTAGTTACGATTACAGCTTGGCCCTGGAAGCAGAACAGACAGTGGGGGACAAAGAGGAATTCTGCAGACTGATGTTGGTAAGGGCTCTCCCTACCTCTGTAGCGGTGATCCTGATCGGCCATGGGCAGCCCTTGGAAACTATGATTCCCTCAGCACAGTGGGTGCTGGGCAAGGAGAGATGATTTCAAGCAGAGGGGACGGCGTCGGCTTACCTCCACCCATCATCACTGACATGTCCCATCCCTCGACAAACAAACGCGCCCTCCCAGCCTCATCCAGCTTGAGGGAGCCAGGGGAAGGGGGAGCGTGATTATGGCAGGGGAACTCTGTTGGCAGTGCAGGGGAAAGGGCCGCATGCACACCCAATGCCCATCATACAGACAAAGGCACTGTTACAGATGTAGGTGCCATCGACCATCTAGTCAGTGAGTGTCCAAAAAATGGCATTGCATCAAACAGCATGCCCCTCCATCAAGAGGAAGGGGAAGGCGATGGGGAAGGGAAGGAAGAAGTGTACCAGTAAACAACAACCCTTCGGGACCCCAAGGGCCAGTGGTGTGTGCAGCCGCAGGAGAAGCAGCTGGCCCAGTGGGAGCAGTGCCACCCCCAGTCAGCCAGTAGGTGGGGGGTCATCCCCCACCATTGAGAGCTCCTCTGCCCAAGAGGTGTGTGTAACAGAGCAGATGTCCCCACCTTCTCCCTCTTGCAAGGGTGGAGATTCAGTTCCTGTTCTTGAGGTGGGAATTGGAATGGGAACATACAGTGCCTTATTGGACAGCAGAGCATGTGTTTCTTCAATCGAGGAACGCCTAGTGATGGGCACCATTATGGCGTTGAAGGGAGTCTGTTGTTAACTACTGCGAGTGGTCATCAGACGATGATCCTGCAGACTGTCAGCCAACAGGATACGGGAGTAGTACCCACTAGTCCTGAGGTAGGAGAGGTAATCCCTCCTTCCTAATTTTACTCCACGCGTAGTCCCAGCACGAAAGCTAGAAGGTACACTTGTATATATTAATCCCCATAGCAAGTGGGCAGACTTTGTGTTGCCAGAGCTCAAGTGATAACCCATTCTTGAAGGGTTAACAGGGCCCCCTGGTAACAACCTCCATTGTGCCCCCAAAGTCCAGTACACCTGGACGCTGATTGGTTCCTCAGGTGCAGTAGAAGTAATATTCCAATGACCTCTTACAGTGATGAAAAAGGCGGAGGGTACGAGGAAACGAGTAGAATGCCAGGGCGTGATCCTAGGCACAAGAGTTTGTTTTGTCCCCTTCACATCGACTGGTGTGTCTCGCAAGTGCACTGCACTCCCCTCCACTCGAGCCCTTCCCGTCACATTGCTCTTAATTAGTAATAACTCGGTAGAAAATGGGCCCATTGTAAGATTTATTTACTATACCTCTCTGTTATTAACTAATTCACAGTGTATTATTTATGTATGTTCCACAGTAGCAGATGAGCTGGTAAGTGGACCAGCATGGCGTCATATATATATATATATATATATATATATATATATATATATATATATATATATATATATATATATATATATATATATATATATATATATATATATATATATATATATATATATATATATATATATATATATATAATTTATATATATATAAATATATTATAATATATATGATATATATTATATATATAATATATATAATAAATAATATATATTTATTTCTTTATTTCTTTGTATATATATCAGTCACTTTGTTGACACATATTTGTCAATCTGCTTATTTCTCTACCTATCTAGATATCTGCATCACAAATTTACTCATTCATTACAAATGCATGTATGCGTTCGGATATTTCCTCGGTGCTTATAACTTTTATTCAAAGTTCAGGCAAGGCAGACTAAAACTTATGTCCCGCGAGAATAAAAGTTATCGATGAACCCAGTTTTATTGCTCAATTCTTTTCCTGGCCTCTTCTTTGCTCCTTCGTACGTACCGTTATCATTCTCCTGGAAAAAAATTCACATTTCTCTTTACGCCAAAGCGGTTTTCATCCTGTGATTTTCTTTTGTGTACATGCTGATTAGACTGGTCATCAAATGCCCTTGCTTATTTCGTTCTTTAAGGAAGAGAGAATAAAAATGCAATGGAATGGGGTTGGCCCCAGAAGGAAACATGAAATATCTCTCTTTTGAGACGAAAGACAGCCTGGAGGAAGCAAAATTCCATGAGGGAGCAAATTCATAGTTTGGCAGAGTAGGCGAAGAAGTGTTCACCAAACGAAGGTATTCGAAGTACAGTAACTGAGGGATTTTGTTACATAGTAGGTGTTTCATTGCTACATTAGATGAAGGGATACCTTGTCCTTCAGCTCAGCAAAGAATATGCTAAAACAGTACTTGTAAAACAGAGACAGCAGAAAAGGGGTATAAAGAAAAGGTTTTGTTGTAGCTCTTCCAAACAGACTATGCTTTAACAGTGGCAGAAAGGGAAACAAAAATTATTTCAGTAACGAGGGTGATATTTTAAACAACACGTACAGAAGAGCATAAACCTCTTAATTACTGGAGAGCCGCAACCTAATTTTATTAAGAAATATCAACTGTAAGATCTCTCCAAGACTTTCTTAGTGGTAGGCTGTTTGCTAAAGTTCTTCTCTTTGGCTGTTTTGGGTATCTAACGAACTCTTTGCCACCATTCCGCTGAAAACCAAAATGTTGCAGTTGTAATTGTATTTCCATGATGTTTGTAGTTTCTCTCTATGTTACAGACAAACTTCACCTGACACTGTGAGAAACCTTGTTGTTGTTCACTTTGACTTAATAACACTTTGACACCATTCTGCTGAAAACCAGAGTGCTGCCATTGCACTTGTATTTCCTTAATGTGTGTAGATCCTACTTCTGGACAAACTTGGCCCATGAGACAGAAATTTCTTACTGTTATTTTCTTTTTCCTTCATAGACTTCTGACACTGAATCTTCCTTACCATTCTACTGAAAACCAAAATGTATCTCCAAGACGTCTGTAGATTCTCCCTGTGGAAAAACCTCGTCTGAGAGTCTATCAGATTTCTTACTGTTGTTCACTTAGACATTTTTAGGCATCTAACAAACACACTTCACCATTATTCTTCTGAAAACGAAAATGCAGTAATAACACTTGTATTTCCATTACATCTGTAGAGTCTACATATGGACAAACCTAACATTTATTGATTCCCCCATGGACAGACATTACCCAACAGACCATGCAGTGCATGTTGACCTCTTTAGGGCTCTGACAAATGCTTCTTGTCATCATTTAGTAAGGATTGAATTCGTAACTATCTGCCTAACCAGTTCGCATTATTAGACATTCAATAGATCATCACACCATGACATATTCATGCCAGGTCTAACAAGTTAAGTGTACCTTAGTTTTACCAGACCACTGAGCTGATTAACAGCTCTCCTAGGGCTGGCCCGAAGGATTAGCCTTATTTTACGTGGCTAAGAAACAATTGGTTACTTAGCAACGGGACCTACAGCTTATTGTGGAATCCGAACCACATTATAGCGAGAAATTAATTTTCACACTATATGGCACCACATTGGTCACTCTATAAGGAGATGATTGATGATGTAATCACGTTCTAGGATGCCAAGAGCTTTATTTCATTATTTACTTAAAAACAAATAGAGAAGGATCTAAGGCCAAACGCCACAAATAGGGCAGCCATCTCACCCCTGGAGAAATTAACGCTTTTCATGAGTTTAGTAAGAAGCTGATGATCCAACACTACAGACTGAAATGACAAGGAAAGGTTTTCAGACTATCGTGTCATGTCTGTTAGTGGACAGAACAACACATTGAAATACATGAAAAGCTTTTAACACATGTCTGATCCGAAGACCTGGAAGTAGCACCATGCCATTAAGCAAAATCACCAAAAACAATGAAGCAAGAAGTATGTTGACAGGAAAATGAGACCTCTGTCCAGGTGATGAGTCTTATTGATTTCTTTTTAACCAAATCTTGATGTCCTTCTATGACAGTCATTAAAATATGCAATTTCTCTTATCAAAAGTGTTCACTTAAATAACAGCTGAGTCCAAAATCAATGGAATAGCTAAATAAGAATAACAATGTGTGCAAAAATTAATTATGGGTGATATAAAAACAGTCAGAAAAATATTGATATTCAATACATAAATCTCGAGACAGAAGTTGCTCATGAACCCATAATACATAGAAAAATGAATAACAACCACTCTTAACTTAAATAACCAAAACCAGCACTTCTATACGACTAAAGATAGACAACAACACAGTCACTCTTCAAAAATAAGGTGGTTCAGAAAGGCAGAGATAATCAAAAAGACAGAACAGCCTAACGAATACACTAAATTTTTCCTATTATGTGGCCACTGCAGCATTCCCTTATAACTCTCCTAAATACACTTCAAAATAGGGTGATGAGCTTCTCTCACAGCCTACTCCACCACTGGGGTAGCAGAAGGGTGACCAGACAATTAAGGATCCAATCACAAATCCTTGGATTGATGCACCATGATCATTTCCAAATTGAATAGGAGTAATTATAATACCTGGACTCAGAGAGAACCCCTTGGCTCATACTGGGCCAGGAGTGCACGTGGATTGTTGAAGATCCGTAATCCGAGAGGACTGAAGGCTGCCGTCAGCAAGATCCAAATAGTCGCGGCTGAATACAGCTGAATTCTTAAGGTACTTGCTGTATTTCAAAAAAAAAAGTACTTTGCCAATGAGTACCAGAAGACGACTGACTCCACCGGCCAAAACACTCCAATACAACACCTTGGCTGGGCAGTGATCACCAAAACGTACACCCATGCAAAGGATAAAATAGTCATTAACAGGGAGTGTAACAAACAAATCACCAGATAGGAGGAAAAAGAGTTATGCTGTAACTTACTAGGACTAAAATATTTATAGAAAATATTGAAATATCGTAATATTACAGGAAAAATTAAGCAACAAGCATACAATATGAAAAACCTCAGGTAATTTATTTTTTATTGTTTAAATGCCAATTTATTTATTTTTATTTTTGATGTCCACCATATTGTTTATGTCCATTGAAAATTAATGATGCTGGACATAGATATCACCTTTAGTATATTTATGATCTTGTAAAGGTTCTTCTCTAAATTTATTTTATGTTTCCTCCAGTACTGTTAATGCTCCTTGAGTTCATTATTATTAGTCTGAGAGAAATTCATCTCAAACAGCTTTATACCTACACCTTAATACGAGAAGAATGTAGTCTGTTTGTAGTTGTGGTTTATTACCTGTGTAGGTTTCAGCATAATAAAAGTAAGTGAAATAGGAAGGCTAGAATAAGAGACAAATAACAGCAAATGGCAGGATAGATTTGGAAATGTTACCATAAAGAAATTGTGGAAGTTCCATATGTAAAAGAGGTCATGATAAATGGGAGATAGAGATGTCTTGAACAACTGTTGAGAGTAAAGTAGGTGATATTGTAAGCTGGACTTTTGTGGGCATGAGAAGAGTTGAAAGACACAGACCTTTTTGGGTGAAAACTATAGGACAGGAAGCTGGTATGGGCGGAGATTTGTGAAAGATAAAACACAGGAAAGACAAGAGTGGCAAAATTTCACAGAGTCCCTTTGATAATTTATTTCGATCAGATGTTTATATATATATATATATATATATATATATATATATATATATATATATATATATATATATATATATATATATTTGTGTGTGTGTGTGTGTGTGCATACGTAATACTTACATACATACATAATGTCACAATTCCACTGAATTGTGTTGGTTTTTTAACTAACTAACCTAATTCTTAACGAGGATGACCTTTGTTAGCAAGTGAGAACAGAAGTAAAATCTTAAGAAAATTATTTAACACTAGATAATTATCTAATACCAATGAGGGTATACATATGATATTAATACTGTTCACGCTACATCTGAACAAAACTGGTATGGGGCTGAATCCCGAGCCCATCATGGCACATCCATCTGAGCTGTGATCCACGGTATGTAGCAAGGCTAGTGCCACGTTCACCCAGGAATCCCGAACAACCCGTACCCAGAAGTAAAAGCTCTAAGTGTAGTGTACTGCACCAAAAGTGGTCACTTTAGGCAAACTAGTTGACTGAGAGTTGTAGGAATAATTTTTATGAACCTTAAATGATGGTATGATAGAGAGATGAACAATTTCCACTATAGGCATCACCTTCGTTATTTTGACAAACTTCTTAAGAGCACAGTCCTTGCCATAGGTCTTGCCTAGTAAGTCAGAAGGGAAGAAAGGTCATCAGACGAGTGCTGTACTGTATTACTGGAGTATTATGGAAACGAAAGTTGCAAATGGACAGCTTCCGAAGACCTCCGCTTGTTGTAGACGGTTGCCGAAGAACTGTAAACTTATTCACTTGTTACAACTGCAACTCTGCACAATGATATAATTGTAACATTGCGCAAACTAATTATAACATTCAATGTGACACACACACATATACTGTAGATATATATTGTAATAACTGCTTAAAGTTATTTCATGATGTTGTCGAAAAGTAAATTTTACTTTGTTTTACTGAAGTCACCGGAAACTGGTTTAGGACTCTTTTTGCTTCCCCCTCAACGGTTTTGTATATAATATTTGTATAGTTTATATTTACCCCCTTATTTTCTCTTTTTTTCATATTTGATGAGTAGAGTTTTCGTCGTGAGTGTTTGCCTTGTTCGCCAGTTAATCTTTGGTCCTATGTCTCCCTCACTGATTTGGGAGGACTTTTTGGTGAGGCGAACTTGACTGTGTTTCACCTCCACTGAGAGGCAACCCAACCCCTGTCCTTGCCTTTAGCACTCTGACCTTTTTGCAGTATCTGTTTTTGACTTTGCCAGTTTGGTTCAAGGCCAGAGTATTTAGTGCTTGCTTAGTCGACGGTGTCCTGTGCCACGCGTCAGCGGTGGTCTGCCTGACGCCCGCTTAGCAAGCGGTGCTGTGGGTTGATAATTTTGCCCACCTGTGAGTGCTTCTGCTGGATGCTCCTGGAGTCGTCAGGGGGCATTTTGAGGTCAGAGAAGGGTGAGGATACTTGATTTGACTCCACCCTTTGCAATTATTATTCATCATCATACTTGTCATTGTATGGGATCCTCACTGACTCATCACTCCCCAGTGTTGTGTGAACTCCCTAAGGACAGCGCTGATAAGCTGCATATAATTTCTAGTGTATCATATATCTATATTCAACAGTGAAGGTGTCATTGCAAACTGTAAATCAGTTATTATATTTAACCCTTCATTAGGCCTCTGGGCTGCCGAAAGTGGTTAAGTCCCCTGGGGTGTTTACACACACACACCGATATAAAAATGTTCATAGTTCTGTTATTATGTAAGTAATATATCTATGATCCCTGTTCAACAGTTTGAAATGCTTGTAAGTGGTTGATAGTAAGAAAGTAATACAATAAAATAGATTATGAAATTAATGAAAAATTAAAGCAACGTAGATTCAAATCACATCTATTTTGAAAATACCCACAATCTCCATTACAATAGCCACACTGACTGTTCTTGATAAATCTATGATCTCTGTTCAACAGTTTGAATTGCTTGTAAGTGGTTGATAGTAATATAAAATACAATAAAATGAAATGATAAAACTAATGAAAAATTAAAGCAACGTAAACATCTTCTGCAACCGGCTCATCTCTTTCTCGTAAGCCATCTTGTGCCTGAAAATAATGGAAAATATTACATTAGAAAGACTAACAAATTGTAAATAAATATAAATGAATAATTGTAAATAAATTTAAATAATAAAATAATAAATCCATATATAATGATAAAATTATAAAATAACAAAATAAACAAATTATATAAATAGGATACAAAATGTAATGCTAAAACATACTAAGAGTAGCAATTTATTCCGTATTTATGTCACAGAGTAGGCTACTAGAGCATAATATGCAAAAAATAAGACATAACTATGTTAGTCCTGTCGGGTGACTGGACACCCCGGAAGGCATGCACGAATGTATGTCTCAAAAGATGACTGAGCCACAAGTAAACGGTGACACGTGTCAGTGTGCTACTCCACCCCACCAAGGAGTCAGGAGACTACTGAGAAGGAGAAAAAATAATCAATTGCCAATTAGGAATTACAGACACTTGTGTCACTTTGGGGTGACGAAACACGCCGGAGGCCAAACTTAGGGTTAAGATATTTACATATATTAGAGTTAAGGATTTTTTCCTATCTAGTACTATCGACTGGCGTGTGAGTATATATTTTCGTCATTGGGTAAGTGTTATTTTCTACCTTATCCTAATTTTTTTCCCCTTAGTTCTCTATTTTATGAAAGTTAGCTAGGAGAATGAAGGTAGTGCGTGAGTTTTATAGGTGCTTGTGAATTTTCAAGTTCCTATGTCAGTTTTTGGGGGACATCTTTTTGTTTATATTAATTTTTGTAAAAATTTATTAATTGTTAAAGTTGTTCTTGGCTTTGTTATCCTTCTCTTGATTGGATCTTCTTGCAAGAGTTTTATTTTTTTCCTTAATTCTTTGTCTGTTGCTGATAATTGATTTAGAGAGATAGATCCTGTTGAATCTAAATAATAATTTGTTATATTTTTGTTACGGCTTCGGGATACAATCCCGAAGTTCATATATATATATATATATATATATATATATATATATATATATATATATATATATATATATATATATATATATATATATATATATATATATATATACTGTATATATATATATATATATATATATATATATATATATATATATATATATATATATATATATATGTAAATTTCTGACTCACATCAGGATCGAACCCAAGTCTTTTGATTGAAAGGCAAGGGCGCTGGCCACTAGGCCATACAAGTCATAAAAGAAGTTGGAATCTGTGTGTGTTAGTATACTTTTCAAACTGAAGAAAGCCTGTATTTAGCTGAAATATTCCAATCTTATTTGAACTACCATTACCCTAACCTTGGTTGGGACGAGGTCATCCCAGATTATTATGACTCAGTGGCACTTATGTGTTATCCCTGAACACTTGCCTGCAGGCTTTAGTATTCTTATTTTTGTTCAACAAAAATGAATCTACTTTAAATCGGGAAGCACGTTGTCATATTTTTTCTGTTTGTTTCTTCAACATTTTTCATTTGTCGTTATTTGTTTTTCTCTTCTGTATGCTTTCCATTTTTCTGTTTTTTTTTTTCTGCGGGACATAGGCAAACTTTTTTTCAAAGCTTTCATTGCAGATTAATATTTTATATGCGTGTTTCATCGGTTTTTTTAAAAATAATGATAAGAATAAATCGGTGTCACCTTCGCCAACAAATCACAAATTAATAACGTCATTACTATCGCGCGTTACTTGAATATAATCCAAGAACGATTCTGAAGGACGAAGACATTATCAGTTACATAAAAGTACACTTCTATCTTCACCAACACATTTCCTTAATGGACACGATTAACCAAATAATGAATTCAAATAAAGAAAAGATGTCTTCCAGCGCCTGGTAATACACCTAAAAATGGATCTGCATTTTTCACTTACATTTCCTCGGGCAGGAGCGAGGGAGAAAAAGCGCCTCATCGTTGGTTCATAGGGCTGGAAATCTAGTGATTCAGAGTGCCGGGTTAGTTCTTAAGAAATTCACTTCCGTGAAACCTTTTTTCTCCGACGCAAGTAATTCACGTCACAGTAATTTTTCCAGCGAACCTCTTCCAGCTGCCCAGTATTACCAGAACCCACACAAAAGGAGAGCTCTAAAGATGCCAGAGTCTTTATTGGTAACTTGTGGTAAAACCACAATGTTTTTATCTGTTTGATCTTAAAGGGATCTCCATGCACTCAATGCCAGTCCATCTTTCTCTCTATTATTTTTAAGGCCTATTAGAATTATTAAAGCACACCAAACTTTTAAAGCGAGGGTGAACACCAGCTATTTTTCCCAGAATCCTGGAAATTTTCAAAACAATTCTTGGCTTCATGAGACTGCGAATCAACGGCGTTGCCAAGTCGTCTCTCTCTCATAAAACCTCAGGGTTAGTGTGGCCTTCGGGGCCAGAACGATTTCGCCTCCCTCTGCCTACTATCAATTTTGACACTTAAGCCTTTGATGGGCCCCGGCGATATTAAAACATCCTATGAAGGCCGGCCAAGTGCCCCTTCCAGTAAATAAAATGATCCCTGAAAATTTCATGAATGAGCCATTTTCATTTTGGGCATAGTCTTCTGCTCTCTCACCCCACCTCCCCTCCCCACTTTGCTAAACATCCCTCCTCCCCATGTCCTGCCTCCCGCCTCCCCACCAACTCCCCAGCCGTTCCTTCGGCACCCAGAGCTGCTTTCCCACCTACTGTACACCCAGCATCGACATTGGGGAACTCCACTGTACCCTGCTAAGACCTTCCCCTATCCCAAGGGTTCCTTCCCCCATCCTCACCCGACCCATTCCCCCTGTACCCGATATTCCAACCCCTCTTCCATCCTGCTTCTCCGGACCCCATCCCCCACCCCCATCCCCCATCCCCAAACCTCCATCTACACATTGGAGGAAAAAGGCGTGGAAAGTGAGGTCGAAAATCGTGGTTCGCCTTGTAGTTTTCACGCTTTAGGCTGCAGTATCTTGCCAAGATAATGGCGGCCGTTTACTTTATAGGGCAATTAGCTTGCCGTCTCAGAGTGGGAGACAAAAAGCCGCTGAAAATTAATTAGGATCTGTAATGGGCAAGGAAGGTGGGGGGGGGGAGTGATGGGGACCCAAACCCCTACCCCCACCCCGAGATCTTTTTTCCTTAAAGGTTGATTTTTCTTCTTCTTTGTGAGATAATTATGGAAATGGCGTTTTCCTCGTATCACTGGGGAAATTGCGAGGGGAAATGATAGCAGGTAATACCTTCAGAAGAATAAGAAAAAGGTGAAAATGGAAAATAACGTATGATAGCGAAAAAGCAAAGATAATAACATTTTACGATTTTTGTAGCTATATATTATTATTTATAATGGAATCAACGTCGTCATCAAATGCAAAAGTAGAGTATTATACATACAAGAAAATGAATTTCTAGTTAGACGCACACACACATTTATATATATATATATATATATTATATATATATATATATATATATATATATATATATATATATATATATATATATATATCTCCACTTTTACTCTTTCATGTACACTAGGAATGATTATAGTTTTCTATTAGGCCTACTAATACAGTGAAGATTTTCTCTCTCTCTCTCTCTCTCTCTCTCTCTCTCTCTCTCTCTCTCTCTCTCTCTCTCTCTCTCTCTCTCTCTCTCTCTCTCTCCCCCCAACAACTCCCGTACTTCCTCATTAGACGAGTCGGTTCCGTTCTCATCTAGCACTCTCCTGGCCCGCGTTCGAGTCTCCGACCGGCCAATGAAGAATTAGAGGAATTTATTTCTGGTGATAGAAATCAATTTCTCGTCATAATGTGGTTCGGATTCCATAATAAGCTGTAGGTCCCGTTCTAGGTAACCAATTGGTTCTTAGCCACGTAAAATAAAATCTAATCCTTCGGGTCAGCCCTAGGAGAGCTGTTAATCAGCTCAGTGGTCTGGTTAAACTAAGGTATACTTAACTTTTTTCAACATCTCCCTTCTCAGAGTCTCCCCTCGTCTCTCCTACACCACGCAATCTCCTCCTGCACAGCGATATGTTATCATCTCGAGAGCTGTACGAAACACTTAATAATCAGTTATTCTGAAGAGTTACCGAAGGTGTGGGAAGATGACGTCAGCGGAAGGGTGGGCCAGGTGGGACCAGGTACTAAGGACACTGCATTTTTTTCTTGACACCTTTTTAATCTAACCATTTTTCTTTCAATAATGATTTCGGACCCCGCAGGAGGAGTCTGCGAAACTTTAATTGGGGCATAAATTACGCGCATCACTTTCGATGAGAATATAGCGTGTCTCACTCTCTCTCTCTCTCTCTCCCTCTCCCTGATACGCAAATGCATATTATGAATGGTTATCGGTTTGACCTTTTTTTTCTCTCTCTCTCACTCTATCTTTCTATCGCACATACGCATTATATATATATATATATATATATATATATATATATATATATATATATATATATATATATATACTATATATATATATATATATATATATATATATATATATATATACATATATATATATTTATATATAGGTAGATGTATATATATGTATATATATATAAATATATATATATATATATATATATATATATATATATATATATATGTGTGTGTAAATTTCTGACTCTCATCAGAGCCGAACCCCTGGCTTTCAAATGGGATGCCATGGCATTGGTATTAGCAATTCACCCAAATAAGTCATATATATAAGAAGTTGGATCCTAAGTACTCTGTACCTGAGGTTTTTCCAGGGCAGGCTACTGCCTAACTTACCAGCGATTTTTACCCATCTCCCTAAGACAGCAGTGAGCCAATTGCTTACATTTGATATGACCATACAGGTAAATAGAATAGAAATATCGAACACATGAGAAAAACTTCAGGTACGGAGTACTCAAGTTCTAACTTCCTTTATGACTTGCGTGGGTGAATTACTAACGGCCTGGTCTCTCATTTGAAAGACCGGGGTTTGGTCCCAATTTGAGTAAAAAACTGATTTCTGTGAAACATGTTCTCATGTATTCATTATTTCCAATACACACACACACGTATATATATATATATATATATATATATATATATATATATATATATATATATATATATATATATATATATATATATATATATATATATGTATGTATATGTATATATATATATATATATATATATATATATATATGTGTGTGTGTGTGTGTGTGTGTATGTATGTATGTATGTATGTATGTATGTAAGTAGTGTGTGCTTGTGTTTGTGTGTGTGTACGGGTGCGCATATATTTATTTCAATTAAATCAGTTACGAATGTATTTAGGTACGTTTCAGACACGGTGCCTGTGGCTACAAACTTACATAAAAGTCCGTCTACATGCATACACACGCCTAACTATATAACGGCTCGGTTCAGCAACTTGAGTAGGTTGATTGGTTGTGTTATTCTGGATGGAAGGGAAGGGGAAGGGATGGAAGCAAGGGGAAGGAGGAGGGTGATGAGAAGGGGAGTGCCATCGGACACCAAGGAATCTGGAAGCGACACCTGATATCTGCCCTTTAGCTGAAGACGACAACTTCTCCGATTCAGGGCTCGTGCACAATCGACAATCCGTCCAGAGCGCAAAACTAATGTTTGACAAGGACTCTTGATACGATGATGTTTGGCTAATATATATACAGTATATGTATATATATATATATATATATATATATATATATATATATATATATATATATATATATATATATATGTACATGTATGTATGTATGTATGTGTATACACACACTTATATCTATATATATATATATATATATATATATATATATATATATATATATATATACATATACATATACATATATATGTATTTATGAATGTATATATATATATATATATATATATATATATATATATATATATATATATATGTGTGTGTGTGTGTGTGTATGTTCGTGTGTGTGTGCAGTGTATTTGTATTTGTTGAGAGAGAGGGAGAGAGATTTGTTCAAGCAAGTGTACAGTTTCGTCAAATATAACTTTGAATATTAGCGATGACAGTAATAGTAAAATGGAGGTTTATCTCATCTATTAATATCATTTATCATGAAAGTATTTGTTTTCTGTTATTATGAAAGTATCTTTTACTGTAATGTAACAATATTCTATGAAATTTAAAAGGCCCATATTAACAATACTTAAACAACAAAACAATTTCTTTTAATCTTCCTTTTTGTGTGCCTGCCCCTCTGAATATTCGTAGATTTATTTTGCATAATATTTGTTTACACGCCCCTCCAGCCCCCTAAAACAGTAAAGAGACAAGAACTTGCTTCAATCTCTGTCCTCTATGAAGAAAAGAAACAACACCGCCAGGCCAAAAGCAGCCGAAGAAATATAAAGGTAATTTGTGGCTGACAGACCAAATGAACGCGACTACCTGTTACTCGAGTTACCTGTGATCAGAGCCAGGAGCTACCGGAGCCCCCACTTGCTCTACCTTTGTACTTTCCCTGTCACGAAGGTCATTCGATGCTCTCCCTCGCTTGTTTTCACTCGCTTGTTTTGTTTGTGGGTTTGTTAGTGAATATGCTGAGCTTCTTGTTGTTTGTTTTGTTTGTGAGTTTGTTAGTGAATATACTGAGGCTCTCAGTGTTTGTTTATCACTTGTTTTCTTTGCTGATTCCTTAGAAAATGTGTCAATGATCTTGTTTGTTTATCCCCTGTTTGTTTTGTTTTTGGGTTTGGTAGTGAATATGCCGAGCTTCTTCTTGTTTGTTTTGTTTGTGGGTTTGTTTGTGAATATACTGAGGTTCTCATTGTTTGTTTACCACTTGTTTTCTTTGCTGATTCCTTAGTGAATGTGTCAATGATCTTGTTTGTTTATCCCCTGCTTGTTTTGTTTGTGGGTTTGGTAGTGAGTATGCTGAGGTTCTTATTGTTTGTTTATCACTTGATTTCTTTGCCGATTCCTTAGTGAACGTGCCGATGATCTTGTTTGTTTATCCCCTGCTTGTTTTGTTTGGGGGTATGTTGTTAGTGAACGGACCGATGTCCTCGTTGCTTGATTATCGCTTACTTGTCTTGTTTCTGTGTTTGTTAGTGAACTTACCGATGATCTCGTTTGTTTATCGCTTGCTTGTTTTGTTTGCTGGTTTATTATTAAAGTTAATGACGCTCTCGTTGTTTATCTGTTATTTGTTTTGTTTACTGGTTTGTTAGAAAACATACCGATAGTCTCGTTGTTTGTTTATCACTTGCTTGTTTGTGCGTTGTAAGCGAACGTAAAAGTGTTCTCGTTGTTTGTTATTACATGCTTGTGTTACCTTGTTTTGTTTCCTGGTTTGTTAGTAAACGTATGTATTGATGCACATGTCTTCGGTCCTCTCTTCGTTGTTCACCACATGTTATTACTTTTGTTGTTTGTTTTGTAAATACCACCCCCCCCCCCATACAACTTGGGATGGAGGTTTTTTATTCACCCGTCTGATTGTTTGTCTGTGAGTCCGTCTGTTTCTCTCTGTTTCAATTAAATCCTCTGAGCCTTGAAGTGAAGAAAATTCCATTGGATTTTGGTAATAGTCTGAGCCGGTTACAAATACAGTTCATTTTCTTTCGGATTTTTCAAGCACTCTATCTATTACCAGTATAAATCTAGTGGATAGGAATGAAATTATGTGGAACGTTGACCAGATTTTGAGTTGATTAACATCAAGATGTTTATACAGAGGTAACTTTTCAGATTTGTTTACTAGCATCTACACAATTAATGCCGAGATACTGATGGACATTTATAGCCACACATATATATATATATATATATATATATATATATATATATATATATATATATATATATATATATATATATATATATATATATACTCGTATATATATACATACATACACACACACACACACACAAACATTAAGCTATAAATGTCATTTAATATATTATTCGCGTCACTTCGGGAATATCACCGAAAGGTGTTAAATGAGCTGGTACCCAAGTGACTCGAACACTCTACAGTACCTTCCAACGACTTCCAGTCGACGTCGCTAACCATTAGGCCGAATGGTTAGTGACTGGAGGTCTTTGGAGGATTCTGTCGATTGTTCGAGTCACTTAGGTACTAATCCATTTATCACTTATAATTCCTCTTTGGTAATATTCCCGAAGTAGCGCGAATAAGATATTAAAGGACATTTGTAGCTTAATGTTTGTGTGTACATATATATGTATATATATATTATATATATATATATATATATATATATATATATATATATATATATATATATATATATATATATATATATATATATATATATATATATATATATATATATATATATATATATATATATATATACACACATGTATATATATGTATATATATATATATATATACATATACATATATATATATATATATATATATATATATATATATATATATATATATATATATATATATATATATAGTTATATAGTTATAAATGCCCATCAGTATCTCGGCATTAATTGTGTTGATGCTAGTAAACAAATCTAAAAGGTTACCTCCGGATAGACATCTTGATATTAATCCAATTCAAAATCTAGTTAACGTTCCACACAAGTAGCGCAAATCGGATATTAAACATTTGTAACTTAATGTTTATATATAAAATGTCACGGTGATGTGATAAAAATCCATATATAGGCTACAGTATATATATATATATATATATATATATATATATATATATATATATATATATATATATATATATATATATATATATATATATATATATATATATATATATATATATATATATATATATATATATATGTGTGTGTGTGTGTGTGTGTGTATGTATGTATGTATGTATGTAATACTATATATATATATATATATATATATATATATATATATATATATATATATATATATATATATATATATATATATATATATATATAATCAGAAAGCTACAAACGTCCTTTAATATCCAATTCACTCTACCTCGGAAATAATATATTTTCATATATGTTACCGAAGGGGAATTTTTTAGTTGATAATAAGTCCACCTTCCCGTGGGGTCGAACCAGCGATGTCCGTTTGTAGCTTTCTGATTGTATATGAATCACGGTGATGTGATAAATAGTCATAATATGGCTACGTGCGACAAACGCACTACACGGTCAACATGGCAGAGGTGGGTGGATATCGTCTCCAAACGCAAAACACCTGAGTTCGACGGGTGAGATGATGGGAGATGTTATTCACTTATACCTCTCTTGTGGCCGACTGCGTTAGTGTGTCACTGTAGTCCTGATTCCTCGTCCGTCGCTGGTTCGACCCCACGGGACGGTGGACTTATTATCAACTAAAAAATTCCCCTTCGGTAACATATACGAAAATATATTATTTGCGAGGTAGAGTGAATTGGATATTAAAGGACGTTTGTAGCTTTCTGATTGTATATGAATCACGGTGATGTGATAAATAGTCATAATATGGCTACGTGCGACAAACGCACTACACGGTCAACATGGCAGAGGTGGGTGGATATCGTCTCCAAACGCAAAACACCTGAGTTCGACGGGTGAGATGATGGGAGATGTTATTCACTTATACCTCTCTTGTGGCCGACTGCGTTAGTGTGTCACTGTAGTCCTGATTCCTCGTCCGTCGCTGGTTCGACCCCACGGGACGGTGGACTTATTATCAACTAAAAAATTCCCCTTCGGTAACATATATGAAAATATATTATTTGCGAGGT
Source organism: Macrobrachium rosenbergii (assembly GCA_039081455.1). NCBI lineage: Eukaryota > Metazoa > Arthropoda > Malacostraca > Decapoda > Palaemonidae > Macrobrachium > Macrobrachium rosenbergii. Next base: position 8,853,848 of record JANJGK010000046.1, on the reverse strand, counting down.
AGAGTGAATTGGATATTAAAGGACGTTTGTAGCTTTCTGATTGTATATGAATCACGGTGATGTGATAAATAGTCATAATATGGCTACGTGCGACAAACGCACTACACGGTCAACATGGCAGAGGTGGGTGGATATCGTCTCCAAACGCAAAACACCTGAGTTCGACGGGTGAGATGATGGGAGATGGTATTCACTTATACCTCTCTTGTGGCCGACTGCGTTAGTGTGTCACTATAGTCCTGACTCCTCGTCCGTCGCTGGTTCGACCCCACGGGACGGTGGACTTATTATCAACTAAAAAATTCCCCTTCGGTAACATATATGAAAATATATTATTTGCGAGGTAGAGTGAATTGGATATTAAAGGACGTTTGTAGCTTTCTGATTGTATATGAATCACGGTGATGTGATAAATAGTCA
>JANJGK010000046.1:8825928-8850928 GCA_039081455.1 Macrobrachium rosenbergii | reverse complement strand
AAGCTTTGGTGCCATAACTCATTTTTACGACATCGCTTCCGGTCTTACAAGCATTTGTGACAAGGCGACTCCTTTCCTGAAGAGCTAACAGAGAGAGAGAGAGAGAGAGAGAGAGAGAGAGAGAGAGAGAGAGAGAGAGAGGGAGAGAGAGACTCGTTTTGTCTCTGCAACGTTTTCGTCCGATTCCTTTTTCAAGGATATTTCTGTACTGATCGTAGTGGATGATTTTTCTCCATTTTACTCATCTTCCTCACTATTATTTCAAGACTGCGTTCAATGCGTCTTCTCCCAAAGTCATTCATATATAATCATATTGTCCAAGTACACACCCATACATTATATATATATATATATATATATATATATATATATATATATATATATATATATATATATATATATATATATATATATTATATATATATATAAAATATTATATATATATATATATATATATATATATATATATATATATATATATATATATATATATATATACATACATACAGTACATATGTATATGTATAACTGAATCACGAAAATATGGAACGTGATGAATATATAAAGAAAGACAAAATCCACGAAGGAAAGGGAAACATTGGAGTACTGTAAGGCCTTTTGACTTCTTGTTCTTTACTTAGCCTGTGAGAGTTTTCACTTAAACGAATAAATATAGCACTGGATGTTTGCCTAGTTTTGACAGAATACTTATGCTGTTTAATCCGTACTTCAAAATCCTTGCTAGATTGGCCAATATATAAAGAGAGGCAGTCCAAACATGAAATTTTATATATTATGTTGCTGTTTTCCCAAGGGCTATTTTTTATTAACATTCCTTTTAGTGTGTTATTATAAGAAAAAACGAGGTTGACATCAAAAGATTTCAACGTTGATTTTATGTTTTCAAAACCACTAAATTAAGGCAAGCTAAGAATGTTCTTAGGGGTTTCTTTCTCTATGTTACTTGCACTATAAAACTTTTTGTGGGCTTTATTATAACAAATATCTAGTGTTTGTGAAGGATAACATAAATCTGTCCCTATTTTTCTTGTGTATTCGATTTCTTGATCCAAATACTGGGGACTGACAGTGCGCAGTCCTCTTAAAAACATAGAGGAAAAATGGATATTTTGATATTAAGGTGATGGCCGGAATAAAAATGGACATAAGTTGTTGGTTGGTTTCCTATAAATACTGAATTTGCATTGAAATGATTCTCTATGTATTAAAACATCTAAGAAAGGGAGTCAGTTGTCTTTTTCTAATTCTAAAGTAAACTTAATGGATGGTACCTGGTTATTCAGATTAGAGAGTAAATCATTTACATCAATATCAGCAGGCAAAACAGCTAAAATATCGCCAACATGGTTATACCACTTTAAAGGAGTATAAATGGTATTAGGTAAATATCTTTTTTCAAAGAATTCCATAAACAAGTTTGAGAGAAGTGAGGATAAAGGGTTGCCCATTGCCATGCCAAATATTTGTTGATAAAGTTCACCATTGAATAAAAGCTTACAATCACAAATGCACAACCTAGTGAGTGAAATAATATGACTTACAGGTAGAAGTAACTCATGATGGATTAGTTCACTACTAAGAGACTCAAAAATAGAATCTGTAGGGACTTTAGTAAAAGGAGAACAAACATCAGAACTAACGAATCTATCAGTGGGGCAAAAAGTTATTTTGTTTAATTTATCAACTAAATCTAGAGAATTATATATATGTGAAATCGGAGATAGTTCCGAGTAACGGGGACAAGAGCTTGGTAATATACTTCGAAAGTTTATATGATACTGAGCCAACAATGCTGATAATAGGCAGGATAAGATTTTCTGTGTGCGTTTTTACTAATCCGTACAAGTAAGGTAGCAAGGGAAATTTTACTGACAACTGACCTATTAGTTCTTTTTTCTCTTTAAGGATTTTCTACTGTGCTATTGAAATTTTTTATATGACTTGATCAAGGGGATTATTTGTTAGCTTTTCGTAAGTCATATCATCATCCAGTGGGGCTTGCATACGTGATATGTAGTCAGCTTTATCAAAAATTACAACACTATTCGACTTATCAACTTTTGTGATGTGGATTGTATTGTCTTTTTGAAGGTCGGTCAAACTTTTCTTATAGCGAGCAGGGAAACTACTTTCATGCCTAACATTGACAGCTCCATAAACAATACCTTTAATTATGTCAACATGATTTTGAGGAAGATCTCAATATTTTTCAAATATACATAGGGACGACGCAATCGTTAAAGCAGACGGTCTATTCGGTATAAAGAAGGATAAACCATATCCGAGTGCACTTACAACATTTTCATATATTTGTTTACTTGATTAGTTTATAACACAATCATTACGTGCACTATTAGTCCAGTCACTGCTGTCAGTAAGATTTTTTTAGTTTTCCGTCGAGTTTCCTTGTTAGGGCATCTGCAGTCCTACGAACTTTTCCGTAAATTTCTTGTCACAGCGAGTCCTTCCAATCAGCCAGGATAGAATGACTGAATGAAATTCTGGCTTTTTCTAATTCCTAAAATTTTTCTTTCTCTTCTTGCTTTGCGGCTGCCATGTGGCGTTTTAACGTCATGGGACTGAATTCATTGAATGGGTGATGGTCATATCTTCTTAAACGGCGTGGTAGCAATGATTTAGGGAGCACTTGTTCAGACAGGCACTTCTTCAGGAACTTTATTTGAATTCTGGTTGAATACGCAGCCGTAAGAGACATGAAGAAGGTGGTGACTATGTATCTCAAAAGAGGAAACAGGATAGCGGTAGTAAACGTGGCCCTCATTATCTATAACTGAATTACGAAAATAAGGAAAGGGAAACATTGGAGTGCTGCAAGGCCTTTTGACTTCTTGTCCTTTACTTAGCAGGCTGAAGAAATATAAAAATAAGTTTACAAAGAAAGATCGTATAAATGACAGATGGGGATTACAAAGGAAAGAATATGTACCTGGAATCCAACACAATTGAAGAATTAGTAGACCTACATAAAAAGGGTTAAATATTTGAGGGGTTGAGCCTAATCCTTTGTAAAACCTCTTATAAAATTTCTAAGTGGTTAGCAGGCCTCCTTTCCCCTATCTTAGAAACATTTTCTCCCAGTCACATTAAACATTCTGAAGATTTCTGTCACAGATTCAAAAAAAGCACATATACCACTACACAACATAAGACTTTTGAGTTTATATGTAGATTCCCTATTCACAAAAGTACTAGTACAGGACGTTCTGCAGTTTTTTTGAGGGAAAAATTAGCCCCCTATTCAGATCATTTCCCACTAGCCCCAGATAGAATAGTAAAGTTAGTTGAATTATGCGTATCAAATAACATCTTTTCATTCGGGGAGTCATTCTATAAACAAAAATTCGGGTGCAGCATGGACAGCCCTTTAAGTCCTGTTTTAGCCAATCTATACATGGAATATTTTGAAACTGTAATAATAAATGCAATAAAACCTAAAGACATGCTGTGGATGAGATATGTAGATGATATCTTAACATTTTGGGATAATAAGTGGGAAAATTTCAATGAATTTCTTTCAAAATTAAATGCATTAGTGCCTAGCATCAAATTTAAAGTTGAATGGGAAAAAGATAACAAAATTCCTTTTATTGACGTTTTAATAATTAGAGACACGACAGAATACAAATTTACCATTTACAGAAAACCAACTTTCTGTCATACATCCATTTTTATAGCTACCATGCCATCTCTCTCAAGAAACAGAAGATCAGCGCCTGCCCTATGAGCCTACAGAGGCCCAGGGAGACTTCAACAAATAAGTAAATGATGAATCTGTATTCTTAGGATCTGTTACCTTCTCTACCTGGATTTTAATTAAAGTCAGAACCCAGAGTGTTTGTGTGTGTGTGTGTGTATGGATGTGTGTGAACTTGTAGAACTTGATATTATGTAATCCCAGAAGTGTCGTAGAAGCTGTGGAGGAGAAAAAGATTTTATTATTTAATTTAAGCTAAAACTGGCGTGACAGCCATTTATAACTACTATAGTATTGGATGTGGAATATGAACTATTCGAGTATGTTAAAAATAACTCGTCTAAATTTTTTTTTCTTAACAACATTCATGCAGTTAATATATTCTTATAAATACCCTAAATTATTATTATTAATATTATTATATTATTATTATTATTATTATTATTATTATTATTATTATTATTATTAATTCCACCAAAGGCGCTAAGATTTCGGTTCGTTATTTATTTTGTCTGGATTTTTGCGAAAATGTTATCAATTATGAAGTTCTTGACTGGTATTATTACAGTTATCGTTATTACAAAGTAATTGAACAAAACTGCTGAATCGACTGTATAGACTGACAGGTATTGTGTGAAGAAATATTATGGACTGTGAAGTCCAAGAGGTTAGACAGCTAGATTGTAAGAGACCAAAGGGAACGAAAGATTAGTAAAGGCCCCAAAGCAGTGCAGCCGGAAGCTGCATAGAACCTTCCCCACCGCCTACAGTACGCCACCCAAGGAGCATTAAAGACTATATCAACATAACGTAGTGGCTCATAGCCGATAGTTACTCATATGTAATAATTAAGACCTGTAATGAAAAGGGAAATGTAAAAGGGAGCTTTTCCTTGACAAGTTGAAAAAAAGTATACCTTAGTTTAACCAGAACACTGGACTGATTAACAGCTCTCCTAGGGCTGGCCCGAAGGATTAGACTTATTTTACGTGGCTAAGAACCAATTGGTTACCTAGCAACGGGACCTACAGCTTATTGTGGAATCCGAACCACATTATACTGAGAAATGAATTTCTATCACCAGAAATAAATTCCTCTAATTTTTCATTGGCCAGCCGGAGACTCGAACTCGGGCCTAGTAGAGGGCTATCCGAGAACTCTACCGACTCGTCCAACGAGGAGCTTTGACAAGTTGAGAAATCCCAGGTTGAGAAGAGAATGGGTAAGTCGGACTGGAGAGGGAATAAATAAGGGAAAAGAATAAGTGAGAGAAGAAAGAGAGTCATTGAGATATGAGAGGGAGTAAGCGAGAAAAGAGGGGATTAAATGAGAGTAGAGAGGGAGCCAAAGAAGAGAGTGAAAAAAAGAGAGCGTCTAAGTGGGAAATGAGACAGCTCAAGTGAGATAAGAGAGGGATTAAGCGAGGAAAGAGAGGGAGCAAATAAGAATAGAGAGTGAGTAAGAGAAGGAAGAGAGTGAGAAAGAGAGCAAGTAAGTGAGGTAATAGAAGGAGGACGTTTGCGAGTGAGAGAAGAGTGGCGTTAAGTGAGGAAAACAAAAACGAAAGCTAAGCCTCGACCCAAATGAGGAGATAAATAAGGATATTCGGATGATCAGCCGGTATCTGATCTCGGGTCTGGGGCATCAGAAAAATAACCCGGTAATTATCGACCTCGTTCTACCGCCCAGACCGGAGATCGATTCTGGGCGGGACAACAGGATATCTTTATACTGATCTGGGTTTAGTAATGATAAGTGTTTCCAAAATGTGAAGAAATCGAGAAGCTAAGAGGGCATTGTGGTTAATAAAAAGTATACATGATTGGTAAGAAGTGACTAGTAGATTCCAAACGTGTATATGTATATATATATATATATATATATATATATATATATATATATATATATATATATATATATATATATATATATATATACACGTTTGGAATCTACTAGTCATATATATATATATATATATATATATATATATATATATATATATATATATATATATATATATATATATATATATATATATATATTATATATATATATATATGTGTGTGTGTTTGTGTGCGTGTAAACATTAGTATAAGAGTTGTTTCCTGCCTGACTTATGATCGCTGCAAATCATTACCTCAAAGGAGAAGGACACAAATAGCGATCTCAGATAAAAAAAAAAAGAATAACTTGTTTTCCTGCAAAGTGCTCGAGGCAGCAGTCAATAACATCTCAGTCTCCGAGATTCATGGCAGTGAGTCTCAACTGGAAAATTAAAAAGAAGATGGAATTGGCTAACGCTTGGAAAAGATCAACGAGGAAGGTGAAGGAACTGGACCAGGAAAGGCTGAAGAGCTGGAGAACAGAAAATTTGTAGAGAAGCATTAGAGGTTTAGGAACTAAAGACTGCTTTAGAAAAAGAAAAGCTAAACAAGACGGCTACGAATCTTTGAAGGAAAATAAAAGGGACAGGAAGTTGGATGTCAGAAAGGAGAGGTAAAATTTAAATAAATTGATCGGGAATGACTTAAGATAGTGGTAGAGAATAGGAGTAACTAAGGGTGAAGAAAAATTATGAATGGATATATAATAAGAACCAGTAATGGCTGTTTGATATTTAGCGTTACTCTCTCTCTCTCTCTCTCTCTCTCTCTCTCTCTCTCTCTCTCTCTCTCTCTCTCTCTCTCTATATATATATATATATATATATATATATATATATATATATATATATATATATATATATATATATATGTATATATGTGTGTGTGTGTGTGTGTGTGTGTTTATGTCTATATATATGTGTGTATACATAAACATGTATGTATGTATGTATGTATGTCACTGAATCGTTGAACAGGCAATGTGAATGGTTGATAGGTCAGATAGTACAAGTTAAGGTTTTGATTATGGTTTGGTGGAAGAGTGCATTATGTCTCCTTGGCTGTTTGATAACTTTATGGATGGAGCGACGTAAGATGTCAGAGAAAGGACATTAGAGGTATATGCAAAGTGGTGGGATAAGAAGTGTGAAATGGTTGATTTGTATAAAAGAATTGTTTCCTGTCTGACTTATGGTAGCTGCAAATCATTACCTCAAAAGGGAAGGATACAAAAAGCAACTTCAAATAAAAAGGAATAACTTGTTTTCCTGCAAAGTGCTCGAGGCAGCAGTCGGTAACATCATCAGTCTCCGAGATTCATGGCGGTGAGTCTCAACTGGAAAATCAAGAAGAAGATGGAATTGGTGAACACTTGGAGAAGAGCGTTCTGGAAAGCGAAGGACCTGGACAGGGAAAGGTTAAAGAAATGGAGAACAGGATCAGGAGAATAAGAAAAAACAATATTAGCAGCTGAAGAACTGAAGCAAATAACTCAGTGTATGTTTAGACAAAAGAAAAGCTTAAAAAAACAGCCAGACATATTTGAAGTCAAATGAATGGAACAGGAATTTGCATGCACTAATGTAGGATAACTGTAGAAAATAAAATTAATAGTCGTTAAAGGAAAAGTAGAGAGAAAATTTGTCGAAAGGAATTTGAATGGCTATAAGCTATGAACCAGTAATGGATGTTAGGGTGTTTCGAAATTAGAGCTCCCCCTCTACAGCATAAACTAAAATTGATATGGACAAAAACAAAAGTAAATCAGAACAGGTATTTAAGTTTCTCTCTGAGTATTTAATATTTTGTGTGGCCTCCATCTGCCCATACCACAGCCTGCATTCTTGAGGGGTATGATTTCAGCAAATCACAAAAAAGCTGAGACTCAAACTACATTTCCCTGGGCACTTCGGTCACCTCGCTTCGCAGGTCATCGAGGCTTGGTGTACCATCATAGTTCACTGTGCGCGCTTCAACACGATCCTTTAAGATACTACCAATGTTTTCACACACATTAAGGTCAGGGGAGCTACCTGGAAATTCACTTGACAAGAAGAAATCGATACCACTGTTTCGAAGCAGCTCTTGTGTCTGAAGAGCCTTGAAACATGGTGCCTTATCATGCAAAAATGTGACTTCTTCAACAGATAACACATTTTCAGGATCTTTGAGGAAAGGAAATACTCCACCAGTAAGCACAGTTTCTCTGAAGTATTCGCCATTCCATGACTGTCCTTTTTCTTTGATGAGCCACATTAACCGTTTGGCTGTGAAACAGAGAAAAATTCCCAAACATTCAGGAAATTTCACAACTTGGCGATAGCACACGTCATCACTGATATCACCCACCTTTGATGTCATTTTTATGATTTGGCTTCCTGACTGTGTAAATGAAGAATTCATCTGATGCGGCAAAATGGAGAAAGTCAGCTTTAAGAAATGAACCAAAAAACCATGCACGATCTTCTCTCTGTTGCTGAGTGATGTTGGGCTTGCTGGTAACATGAAATGGCTTGATACCAGATTTTTTCAACTCACGATATACAGCACTATAACTTCTCTTCTTTCCCCTTTTTGTTTCTAGTTCAAGCGCCAATTTACGTAATGACTTTCTTGGTCTACCCACTGCATCAGCTATGATGTCTTTTGACTCCTGAGAAAGGACTTCAGGCCTTCCAAGATTCTCACTCTTTTCGCGATGACAGTCATATGGATTTTTGTTCCAGTTTCTTTTAACAAAGGATTCATCTCTTTTAATGAATTTAGCTATCCAAGAACGGGAAATGAAGGATACGCCAGCATCCCTGGCCTCTGAAGGTTATAGCCCGGATTCGGTCAATCCATCTGATTTCCTCCGAGTTGTTAGCCATGGCTATATCTAACTCCATCACTCAGTCTGAAAATACAAGAAATGTAAAATGAAAAATAGCTTAATAGAAACTTAAAATAATGTACTTGGAGATAGGCCATAGCAGAAAACTTAATAATTTTCAATTTGTTCTGTGGAGGGGGACCTCTAATTTCGAAACACCTGGTACACTGTTTTATATATATATATATAATATATATATATATATATGTGTGTGTGTGTGTGTGTGTGTGTGTGTGTGTGTGTGTGTGTGGGTGTGTGAATTCTTCACACCTTTGGGATACACTTGTCACTGCAAAGCCTTAGATCCAAATGCAAGAAATATGAAGTACTTCTGATGTCTAGTAAGAGTATTTGAACCCGCATCCAGAGTATCAAGAATGTTGCCGACCTGACCACGAGAAGGATAAAAGTCAATTTAAATCTAATTCTTTGTAGTGATAAGCATATCCAAAAAATGTGAAGAGTTCAAGAAGTCAAGAGGGCACTGTGGTTATTAATATTGCCCCGTAGATTATATATATATATATATATATATATATATATATATATATATATATATATATATATATATATATATATATATATATATATATATATATATATATATATATATATATATATATATAGCTTAGTGTAAGGAGTCAGCAGTCAATCCATATTTAAAATCATCAATGAAGGGCAGAGTACACACAGATATACAAGCTGACTTTATTCCAACGTTTCGCAATTATCAAATTAATTACATCATCAGGGCTGTTAAAATAAAAAATAAAATTCTTTGTAAAATCGTAAAAGCTAAAACTAAAAGTTAAGAATTGAAAAGCTGAAAATTATTCATACAAAAATTTCAGAAATGTACACAAACATTAAAATTAAAGAACAAATTTTTAAAAATTATTACATTAAAATGAAAGGTAACAGAATATACAGTAAACTAAAATTGAAAAACTATCCGTGAAAGGGGTTACAGAACAAAACATTAAGGACCGACCTAGAGGAGTGACAGCGTTAAACTAAACGTAAACATAAATAGAAACAACACAAGTCAGGATAAATATAGAGGGGAGGAGGACGTATGAGTGTTTAACGACGGAACAAGTTGTTTGATAAAAAGTGATTCCAGAATAACAAGGTCTTGAGGGTTGGTGGTATGGCCTAAAACGCAGAAGTCCTTATTATCAATGTGTGTTTTACAAATTTTTGAGTGATTTCTGATATTGGAATGTTCTGGTTTTGAAATTCTGCTACCTGATGATGTAATTGATTTGATAATTACGAAACGTTGGACTAAAGTCAGCTTGTATATCTGTGTGTCCTCTGCCCTTCATTGATGATTATATATATATATATATATATATATATATATATATATATATATATATATATATATATATATATATATATATATATATATATATATACAGTATATATATATATATATAGTCACGAAGTGTTCCAAGTACCTGGTTATTACACCACTAATCATAAAATTCAAAAATGTACCTCACTCAGCCAGATACCTGAACTCTCAAAACAATAAAATTACGACTGAGTCCTCTAAAGGCAACAGTGATCCCTTAAAAAGCTTACTAATCACGTGAGAAATCAGACTAAGTTTATCAAAACAAGTGTAAGGTATCAACATTTAAACAATAAATATACTAAAGTAAAAAGGCATCACTCCATTAATCAACTTTAACTGTTTCCCTGGTCTTAATTCACTACAGCAAAACCAAAGGAGCAAAACATGTTTATCACTATGCCTTATGCACACAGTTACTGCTATCACTGGTGCCTCAGTAAATGAAACACTGTTGTAAAAATTTGAAATACAAAAATTTATTTTAAATTTCAAAATTTATAATCAGAATTCACAATCTGAAAAAATTTACTATTACTTGAAAACAACCCAAAATTTCATTAATTCTTGAGTTAAATTACAATGGTTAATTTATCAAGAAATTGAATTAATCATGCAAAATTTAAACTATTCAGAAATACTTAAGATTTGAAAAGAAAACCTAAGTAAATGAAAATTAAATCAAGTATGCATTGGTAAATTATTACGAAATACTTAAAATGCTAAATAAATAAATGTTAAATCACCATAACATAAAATGTGAAAAATTAAGAGATTACAAACATATAAAATATGGCAGTGTTAAATTCACAATCAACTAAACAAATAATTCAAATGACATTAAGCACACACTATTTCACAAAAAACATGTTTCACGAATTCAGTACCTAAAATATGCAATAAAATAAAATTTCAGGCTAAATGATCATGTACGTTTTGCATATAAAACACCGTAAAAACACAAGCAACAAAACATAAAACATGAAATGGAGTGTAGATTTGCTAATGCGAAAGTCCCTTAATATGTCTTCCTTATTATACCATGGTAATAAGTAAAATTCACTTTACCTAACAAAAGCTTTTGAAAACTTTCACAAAATCACCCCAAATGCAGCTGCTCGAGATTCACAAACCACACTTTTTTGATAGGCGCCATTACCAGTATATACACTTTTCACTACTGTTATCAGCTCTCAAAAACTAAGATTAATATCAGTGACCACACAAATATTTTACATTAATAACTTTTCTCTTTTGAAGAAAGAGAGAGAGAGAGGGAACCACACGAAACGTCTCTGAAATCAGAATGAGCAAATTTTTAGGACCCTAGCTAGAAGTAAAACCCCTATAGAATTACGTCATTACATTTTGGGAGCGAGATACAGGAGAAAATTCTAGAAAAGGAAGAAGACATCACTTCCTGAGCAAAACATCTTGAGGCCACAACTAACGCATTATAACAATACGTGATCAGAGCAATGTAGTCTTAAACATGACGCAGTGGCCATGCGCTTATACCCCCAGTAAATCTCAAAAAAAAAAGAAAAAAAAAAACATAATGTGACCCGAACAGAAAATCGTATTGAACAAAGCTTTTAACGAAATCTCAGCACGATCGATACAATACACACGTGGCTAATCATGATTGGCATGTTATAAAAAAAAAAAAATACGAAGACTCAAAGTTGGTTTTCAGAAAACTTGGTTTTCGGAAAAGTTGGTTTTCAGAACGGAGCAGCCCATTATTATGTTGACCTGTCAACACATTATCTTTCTCGATAACACTCGAAGCAAAACAAAGCATTCACTATCACAAGTACAAAAGACATGTTGTTGGGAGACAAAATGCGTGATTATATACTACGTTATTATTAAAAGCGTATTATTAACTCTTGTGAAATCTTACATACACTACACACAATATTTCAACAATTATCATTACACAGAATACATGACAACTAGAACAGTGAATATATCAAAATCATAGATGGATGTACATTTTAAAGACAATATCATGAGAATAAATAAATAAATAAATATATATATATATATATATATATATATATATATATATATATATATATATATATATATATATATAACAGAGTATTTATATTTGCATCCAAACTTAAACATGTGTCATGCATATTTGCAATTGAACTGAACCGTTATCGCTTTGGATACAGTCATCTAAATCTTACAACACAATGCCTTCACCAGAGAGAGAGAGAGAGAGAGAGAGAGAGAGAGAGAGTCGTAGATCGCTATTCAAATAAATTCCTCCGAAGAGTTAAAACAGTTGTAACCCCTTTGAAAACACTCCTGGCTTTGTTGCATCTCCCGGCAAATTCGCGTACGTGTGTGGTGGAGATGTTGGTGGTGGTGATATTGGTAGTGGTGATGACGATGGTGGAGAGATATAATGAAACGGTTGGAATGGTTGCCATATATAGCCGTGGGGATGGAGACAGTATCAGTGATCGAGATGCTATAAAGGTTAATATTGCTGATGGAGGGAATGAAGGCAAACCTGGAGAATGTGATTGTGGTTTTGGTGAAGATATTTGGGATGAATGTGATGCTAGAGGTGTTGGAGATGATGGTGATGATTGTGATGAAGGTATTGTTGGAGAGTGTGGTGATTGTAGGGAAAGGTTGTGAGCGAGCGTGTTTATAGAGGTGTAAAAGCGGAAAAATGCTGCTTTAATCAACGCAAAGCGATCTCTCTCTCTCTCTCTCTCTCTCTCTCTCTCTCTCTCTCTCTCTCTCTCTCTCTCTCTTCCCTTCGTAAGGAAATAGCGTTAGCGAATGTGTTTGTATTGGTGATAAAGCGAAAAAATGCTTCTTTCATCAACTCAAAGTAATTCTCTCTCTCTCTCTCTCTCTCTCTCTCTCTCTCTCTCTCTCTCTCTCTCTCTCGTAATATCCACCCCATTTGTTTTCCAACGTTCTCTCTCCCCGCACCTTCTTCCCAATTGCAGTCGGGAGGGAAAAAGAAAATAAAAGAGAGAGCAAAGAGATGATGTCGTTAGATGAATTCGTTTCAGCTGCGTTGTTTAATTCCGATAGTTGTCTGTGAAGCATTTTCCGCTTCTTTTAATTCCCTCCGTTGATTTCTTTTCTTTCACTGTTTGTCTTTCTTTCTGTTCATGCTATTTCATACTTTACACTCATGCGTTCAGTGATACACAGTCAGTGTGTGTTGTGTGTATACTCAGTATCCACTTACGTATATACACTTTAGCATATATTTCATAATTTCTCAATTGGTGTATAGAAATAAATACTAAGAGAGAGAGAGAGAGAGAGAGAGAGAGAGAGAGAGAGAGAGAGAGAGAGAGAGAGAGAGAGAGGTATTCAAACGAATTCCACCAGCTACTTCGGGCAGAAATGAGAATGCTCGCCTGGGTGATGGTGCAAATAGTGATGTTGTTGCTGATGTTGAAGATCTTGATGCTGTGATGGCAGTAGAGGTGTGGTGGAGATGATGTGAAAATAGAGATGTTGCCATCGTTGCTAATAGTGATATTGATTGTGATGATGGTGGCGATGGAGGTAATGGTTATGATATTGTGGAGATGGTGTTGATGTTGTTGATACAGGAATTGGAGATGTGAAATGAAGGTGCCGGTAGAACAGGTCCTAATGATAAGGGTGGTTGTCATTTTGAAGATGTTGAAGATGATTATCTATAATAATAATAAAATCCGAGTGGACCTTGTTTGTCTGCCCCGGGTGGGGCCGGGTTAGGTAGGGGATCGGGAGGCTACGGGAGACATGACACATCCACCCTCCTCCTGCAAACCTGTTTGTTCGCCCCGGGTGGGGGCGGGGTAGGCAGGGGATCGGGAGGGTAGGGGAGACATGAGGGGCAGCTCCGGGTTCCAGCGCAGCGTAGCACGCGCCATCAAGTTCGTAATGATTATAATGACGATGGTGTAAAGTTGGAGATGCTGGTGATGGTGGCGATACTGTTCATTAAACAGTGAAGAATATAATATAATTTCGGTCATGATATTGAAGATGTATATAGTACAGTATATAATGCTTAAGTTTCTGATGATGGTGCAGATGGTGATGTACTGGATTTGAAGGTATTGATAATTTAGATTTTGACATCATAGATGTTGGGAATAGTACTGATGAGAAACGGTACTGATGTTGGGGAAATATGATGTTGGTGGCGATGGTGGTAATGATAGGCTTGGTGAAATGCTGGTAATGGTAATGGTGATTCTCGGGTGATGGTGGTTGTGGGGATGATGGTGGAGGCAATGGTGGGGAACTTGGTAATAATGGAAATAATGGCGATGGCAGTAATAATGGTGATCCTCGGATGTTGGTGGTTATGGGAGCGATGGTGGACATTTTTGTAATCTGTAGATGATAATGATGATGATGATGGAGATAGAGATGACTGTTGTGACAGAGTGATGGTGAAGATGATAAAGATGATCGAGAAAGTAAAGACGTTGGTTATGCTGGAGATGGTGACGTCGAAGATGGGGGAGATTGAACGAAGATATAACAGTGCTTTAACATGCTCTCTCTCTCTCTCTCTCTCTCTCTCTCTCTCTCTCTCTCTCTCTCAGAGATGGTGGCGGCAGAGAGATGTTCTTTTCAAGTACATCGTTGAAATATCCTGCGTATTTTCTCTTTTCTTTTTTAGTTTTCTTAAATTCATTTACTGCTTTCGTATTTGTTTGTTTGTTCGTATATGTGAATTTATTTGTTAATTCCCTTCATTCCTATTTATTTATTTATTATTTTTTTTTTATATTTCCTCCTCCTTACATATTTTCCCCTTTACTTCCTTCCCATGAATTTCTTGTTATTTTCCTTATTAGGCTTCTTTCTTATTGTGTTTTTTTTATTCCGTCTTTGGCCTTTGTTTCTTACTTTCGTTTTTTGTTTCTAAGTTTTCATATTGGTCTCATTCCTTTGTATTTGGCCTAGTTTTCTTTGACCTTTACCAACGGAGTAGGACCGATACTGTGTATCCCCTCGCCTAAAGGACTCTCTATTAGGGTCTTAAAAATTACTTTTGGTTTTCTACGGAATATCATTTCGAGATAGACTGTGCACCCAGGAGGAGCTAATTAAAATAAGAGACGGAAATATAGCCGGATTCCTATGCAGATTATTATTATTATTTTTTTTTTTTTCAGGTTTGGCAGTTTTGAGTTTTTCGTAAAAATGTTTGTAGATGGAAAAATTCTTTCGAGACGCAAATATCTCAGAAAGTAAGTTGTTATTTTGATCCACAGAGTTTTAAATTCCTATCGTCTTATATCTGTATGTGCGTTGTTACATACTGTGCACGCTCATACGTACTTGTATCTTACTTCCGTAAATACACACACACACACACACACACACACACACACACACATATATATATATATATATATATATATATATATATATATATATATATATATATATATATATATATATATATTTGCACACAAGCTAAATATTTCTCACACTCGAGAATACGTATATTTATCTATATAAAATTTTCACTACATGCATGGACATGGATCCGATACATGTAGATATAAAATGAATGCTATACCATACACAACCATACATAATTGACATCTACTCGTTTCATGACAATTTTTCACTAACATAGAAGAGTTTAAACAGTACATTCAGTTCCAGTTGTCTCACGTAGAGACCAATAAAGGCAAATAGGTGTGGTGCCGTCAGTGCAGCTCAGGTGGTACACTGTGGACATTACTGAGAGATGTTTACAGCGTCCCTGCGTCCCATAGCTGCCCCAGGTTTTTAGCCTTTTAATTTACCTCCAATCCCGCTTCGTTTATTCAGTTTTGCTGTCCAACCTCTCGAACTGTTTCCTCTTAATGAAATTATATGGTTTTCTGCCAGTTCCACCTTAAGATCTTTGTACTCCATCTATATTATCTGGATCGCTTTATCTTGCTGTCCAAGCTCTCGAACTCCCTCTTTTCAATGTCTTGACCCCTGAAGGGCCGAAAGTGCCCCAGTGTTTTCCTTGACAGCCTAAATTTCATAAAATCGCTCGGATTACTGCAATCAATACAGCTAATATGATGAAAGACTGCCCTTCGTTCACAATGTTGAATTTCTGATGTTTCCCTACATTTGATGTTGGAGAAAACTGCATTCTTTCCACATCCAGTGTAAACACACACGCGTGATGTCAGTCTTCTTCCACCCATTCTGAAAGACATGAGCATTACGTTAAGAATATGTTCACTTTCATGTGTTTCGTTGATGTAATATCTTGTTTTTTTTTATTTAGTTAACATTAATTGGGAAACTCTCACCTTAATGTTGATTGATTCGCACAGAAAATATCTACTTTATGAATAGTCTTGAAGGATATCTTTGTTTATCATGTTTTCTTAAACTGAGGTTAAGTATTAATACACCAGTTTGTATGCGCATTTGTATGTGATACATATCAGGAAATTCGGTCGAGGTTAGAGCACTACATTAGTTCCTGCGTGTGTGCCTGAGTATGGTAGTGGAGTATGACAATCAATGCCTTTCCCAAAATCTTGAGTAGTACATTAGTTCGCGCGCGCCCGTGTGTCTGTTCGTGTGTCCGAGAGATGAACCACCACCTTAAACTTGCTCGCTTAAACCTTCGATAATGGTGTACTAATGAAGGCCAGAGAAGCCATTAGACTTACCGGTGGTAATCTTCCTTGTTTGCTGAGGGTCAGTGACTTGAGAAGTGCTGTTAATCAAACAAGAGATAATGTGCACTCTTACTCTTTTCCCCTTCTTCCTTCCATGCAGTTTCTTCTTCATAGTAGTCATTTTCATCTTCTCTTCTGTTCTATTTTTCTTCTTTGTTGTCTGTAGCTCCCTCGTCTTTGTGTTATTACGCCTCTGTTTGTCATGAGCCCTATTCTTCTTCTTCTTCTTCTTCTTCTTCTTCTTCTTCTTCTTCTTCTTCTTCTTCTTCTATCCTCTTACTTTGGGTACAGCGAGGTCGAAGTGTGTTTGGAGGCCAAATAATTGGGAGCCTTCTTTTATAATACCTGGCTGAGTAAATAATTAAGATACGCTCTTCGAGTCCAGGTGTGAAAAGTTAACATTATAAAAAGGGTAGATGTCATGATTTTCTTGAGAATAAAATGTAAATACCGCAAGAGAGATAATAATAATAATAATAATAATAATAATAATAATAATAATAATAATAATAATAAAGTCGTCTTCGATTTAGGTTTATCATCATTATATCTATTTAGTTTGCCCTCTACTTTTTAATTATTCTTGTTTTGTTAAGTAAGATCATATTTAAAGATAAACACGTTGTTTATAAAGGGGGAACTTTCAAGTCAGCCTTTTATTCGAACATCGCAATTTTACTACAGCAAGCTTGAACTTGGAGACTGAAAATATAAATATGAAGTGAAGTTAACTTTAAAATCATGCACGGCCGAATTTAAAGGTGATATTATCAGTCTTTTGTTGTTGGTCACCTTTACAAGTTCTCAGCAGAGGCAGCGTAGCTTAATTTCACATCATTGACTGATAGACACGTCATTGCTTGGACTTTATTGTTGGTCGCCCTTCCAGTTATTGGCCGTACTGAAATCCATTCAACTTCACTGTTTGGCAGACAGCTTGTGTAGGATATTTGTCCCAAATAACTACAAAGTTAAGTATATCTTAGTTTTACCAGACCACTGAGCTGATTAACAGCTTTCCTAGGGCTGGCCCGAAGGATTAGACTTATTTTACGTGGCTAAGAACCAATTGGTTACTTAGCAACGGGACCTACAGCTTATTGTGGAATCCGAACCACATTATAGCGAGAAATGAATTTCTATCACCAGAAATAAATTCCTCTAACTCTTCATCAGTCGGCCGGGGAATTGAACTCCGGCCCATCGAGTGACAGTCCGTAGCTCTACCGACTCACCCAACAAAGAGCTCCAAATAACTACAGAGTATAAATTCAGACTATATGGGAAAACAGAATTTCAGTACAAACGTTCAGTATGAGGATTGATAAATTTAATTTAATGTGGTGACAGAAACTGAAACCACTGATTCAAAGGCAGAAACGACAGCAGATAAATATAGAATTCACTACTGAGAAAATTTCAGTTTGATCACTGTGCTTATTTACTTTCCAGATATACTGAAATGTGATATCTAAAATATGGTAGTATGGAATACGCCTAAAAGTACTTGAAAATTTCATGCGCCCTGACAAGGCACAGATAAGAAAATAAATAAACGTAAAAAATATCCTAAATCCAGATTGATCAAGCATATTTCAACACCTAATCACCTCTTTCCCAGCTTGAGCTCCTCCTCAAAACTTCAGTGAAGCTCTTTAAAAACATTGGGATATCTTATAATCAGAGAGACGGACAAGCAAACAAACAGACGCGGATATTAACATTCTCCGAATTTTGTTGATGCAGATAATAACATTACATGATGTAAGTGACATTACTATTTATTAAAACGGATAATCCGCACAAACAGTGCAAAGCACACACTCACTTATACGACTGATAACACTCATTGTTCCATGGATAATTCGCACAAAAAATAATGCACACTCTCACTCACCACTGAAGTAAAGATACAACTTACCGAAAAAAAAACTTCACCTAATTCGCTAAATCCCAAACACTTGAGAAATATTAAGAACATTCCTCTTCTTTTGAGTCTGTTAATAACGGGGTTGTTGTTGTCTGTAGTTTGGGAGATAGTGCTAATGGCCCAGTTCATCAAGCGCCTTGCTTCGCTCCTCTCAAGTGTTAATTGGGTGCTTCGTTACGGGTAGCACTTTGATCATGCACCAAGGAAGGAGGAGGAAGCAAGAAGGAAGGGAGGAAGAGAGAAGAGAGGTAAATAGAAAAAAAGATAGATGAAGCTAAAATGACTTTATTGCGGAAGAGATGAAGATCGCTTACGTACGTGGTTGGTTGGTGATTTACAATTTGTGTAATAATGGAAAATGGGGAGAAAGATGGATAGGAACAATTAGAGAAGCTTCAGAGTTACGATGGGAATGTATAATAAGAGTAATTGGCGAGTGATTTCCAGTCAGTTTTTGAGATGATTAAGATTAAGTGGGGAATCTTTTACTGTTCCGTAAAGGTCATTCAGCGTCGTTAGAGGCAAAAATGATAAAAACAATATGATATCTATACCTTTTGCAACCTGTTGAATGAAAGCAAACTCAGCCTAAAAATACGGTGCTAAAAGTTCCAAGTCCTCCCACAATAGCAACTGGACAAATACTGTTCCTAAACCAGCTTTTTATCACCGGTTTAATTGATAGTAATCGAAAATGATAAAAACAAAATACCTTTTGCAACCTGTTGAATGAAAGCAAAACTCAGATTCAAAATACGGTGCTAAAAGTTCCAAGTCCTCACACAGTAGCAACTGGACAAGTACTGTTCCTAAACCAGCTTTTTATCAACTGTCCAATTGAATGTTTTCTCTAACAAGAACGAAAATTGTACTGTTATCCTTAATATCCTTTAGTGCTTTGATGGACGTACGTACAGTAGTTGCCTTAGATGGAATGTCATGAGTAATAAAACCTTGCCATTAACATATGATGAATAAGTGATGAAGCATTCTGCAAAGGAGAAGAGAAGGATTACCTCATCGAGTCCCTCCCATTTTCATTCATAATTTGTTATTATATATTTTGATATTTTGAGAAACATTTTTTCACCAGTTTCTCTTGATCTCTCTCCTTCCACCTCTGGCTGTGACTCAAAGTAGTTGACTGACCTCCAAGTATTACAGTCCACATCTACGGTTAACAGAGGCCCATCGGGTTCAGGTAAATGTGTTGACACAGAGAGGGAGTCATGAGTAATCGGATATTACTGGATACCTAAAAAGTCCTTAATATTTGCTTTGCTTTCGTGATAAATGAGATATATTTCTCTGTTAATAATAATAATAATAATAATAATAATAATAATAATAATAATAATAATAATAATAATAATAATAAAAACTGCAACATCGAGGTGGAAGCCCATCCGAGGGAACATTAATGTTGAAAAGGATAGCAGTTTTGGCTGTCATCTCGGCCGCCAAAGTGGCTATCATGGCTATCATGCCATTTTATACCACTCACTGGCCCATATCCCTACACCAGGCATACAAGCTCCTATTAAAAGATCAGATAGGCAGCAAATGAAATCGAAGCAGGTTCAACAAAGGAACCTAACAACCTATCAAAATGAAACACGACAGTCAGCTAGCCAACTGTAAACTCTGCTCGCACACAGAGTCCTTCTCCCTTTTCTCCCAATTTTTTTTTTTTTTTTTTTTTACTTTCTTTCTGTGACAATGCAAAGCTTCTTCATAGAGGAACTTCAGGAAGATTTTGCAAACAGGCAAAACACGAGTGTTTCCTTTATACCATTTGGTCAGAATAGAAAAACAGGAAAATTTTCTGTAAGATAAATCGGCCCAGACTACTGTAATAATGATAATGACCTTCAATGAACATTTTAAAATTAGGTAGTAAATATAATGAGATTTGATGATAATAAACTCATCTCTCAGTGAAATATGCCTAAGCAAACTACATTGAGCCACCTCGAAACTTGTGCACGCCAACGAAATTATTAATATGAAAGGCCACATGAGTTAAAAGATTTTGTTTATCACATTATATCTTTCATTTTTAATCTCTACTTTTAGATTGCTTACTAATTACCAACACTCCATCCTTGAGGTGAAAGGACTCCCTTATCCATAAAATCACTGCGTGACGTTTCCTCGAAAGGTCGAATACGGCATCTCCGTAGAAAAGTTTGTTTAGAAAATACTTGATTTTGTTTATCAGAGGTCTTAGTAAACGGCGTTAGTTTATGGTTATTATCGAATGTTTTGCCGGATGCTATAATATCTCATAGCTGTGTCATTGTTTAAGCTGTTATTTTCATAGTAGGAACAATCACAGCAATAATAATAATAATAATAATAATAATAATAATAATAATAATAAACACATGTGCATCAGCATTAATTATAATACTCTAAACACAATGTGAATCCATATTTTGATACTTTTCGGAACGCTGATATAATAATGAAAATGCATCGAAAAGGCGTTTCCGATTTGAGAATGAAACTTTAAGACGAATATGAGGAGTCAGATGGCAGGATACATTTAGAAATATCATAAGGAGAATTACGGGAGTTCCATAGGTAGATGGGCATGGCTCGGACATGTCCTTCGCACATCCATTGGGAGAATTGTTCGTGAATGTCACTTCGGCTCCTTGCAGACGTCAGATGATCTGCAAGACCAAGACCCACGTAGAGGAGAGCTATGAGGAGTGAGGCTGGAGATGAGTGGAGATTTGTGGAAGCTAAAGGACAGAAGATAAGTCAGTGGCGGAATTCACGGAGGCCCTTAGCAGCATGTGACATGCATTGACGTATTTAGAGAGAGAGAGAGAGAGAGAGAGAGAGAGAGAGAGAGAGAGAGAGAGAGAGAGAGAGAGAGAGAGAGGATTATTTAGCGAAAAAAGATACATGAAAATAGCTTGTGCCACAATGTCTTTAGAATTGAGATACGGATCTAAACATTATCTACGAGATTATTTATTCGAGAATAAATCTCCACACTTCTAAATTCGCTTTAGTAGATTTTAAAAGAAATTGGCACGAATAAGGGAATGAAGAGGAAAGATGTATTAATATGCATTAATTTAGCTCCTCTCAAAATTGAAATTTGTTATAAGACTATCCTTCTGTATATAAATGATCTATTTGCATATTTCAATAATATACACAGTACTGTGGCCGCCACCTTGTGTATTTTTGGATATTTTCTCTCCAATGACCCAATCGTTTGAAAACAGGATTTATCATCTGATATGCTTCTTTAATAAACAACTTGTTAACTAATGTGCTTTGAGAGGCAAATGTATAAACTGCTACCTATCATCCTATCACACACACACTATATTTTATATATATATATATATATATATATATATATATATATATATATATATATATATATATATATATATATATATATATATATATATATATATATATATTGCTAAAAGTATTTATGAATAATGAATACTCTTATTGAGCCCTCTGCTTTTCAACATTTTTACTTTCCCAACAAGTGCATCTCACAATAGAATCTAGCACCCCACACAGAAGCAAGTAGGTTTTCTTTCGGGCCAACACCTAGCCCCAATTATAAATTAGTCATGGCTATTGTCCATCCTAGACACCTCTCCCTCTTAACGACCTCTCAGTTGTCCCATTTCCACTGAATTCTCCCTTCTGCCGAGATGCTCTCCATAGTTCAGGCAAACCGAAAAACAATGACAGCACACCTGACTCGCCAGAAGGCCCGAGTAACAGGAATCGCTCATCTCAGACCCAAGCCAAAAGCGCGGGAACGGAATGCATATAAGGAGGAGGTCAGAGGTCAAACGGAAGCAGTATTGGGCAGACATCTATAGGAAGCAGACTCCTTGTTGATCAGCACCTGCTGACCACCCAAAGATCCTCTCTGTCTTTTGTTGACCGAACCAGTGCCGTATTTGTGCAAACCATCGGTGTCTCTATTGGCGAAACTCCCAACTGGCTCTGTCTTCAAGACTTCTTGTCCCAGGAATTCAGGTACCGTGTGGTTTTGGAAAGTTATTTCGGCAACATCTCCAACTGTATTTCCTACTGCTCATTTCATCCCTTGTGATCCTCTAAAGGTCTTAACAAATTGGTGTTAACATAACCTGTGTTAAATTGCTCATAAGTATCATCCCCCCAGTTTACATTATATTCTATCTTGAATGACTCCCCTTTCAGCCTTCAACTTTCCAAGTAAACTTTACCCATCGCTGTAACAGCCCAAAGTGATCGTGTGCATTTCTATATTGTAGAATAGGTGTATGTACTGCTGTGTCTCTCTACTGTCCCACGGTGTCTCCCCTTTCATCAGTCAACTTTGAGAAGGTTTCCTTAGGATATAAGCTGTATAATTGTGGCACTTTTCCATTTATGTAACATAATCTGCAGTGCCAGTATATGTTATTAATTATCTTTTAAGAGATTCTCTCAGAGTATAATCTGGATGTTTGTGGCACCCTTGCTTTGTCAATTAACGTTAACAAGGAGCCAGTGCCTAGAGCTCCCTTGTTTCTTCTGGTTTTATGTAATTATAACTAATTAATTTAGACATTGATTTTCCCTTAAAGCTTCAGTTAAGCTGAACTTTGAATACCTTCCTTTCTTGTTATGAATATTGACCCCATGTTGGATGAAGACACATCTCAGGTAAGAGAACATCTCCGTTGATAGTCGGTACTTATAAGAATAATATTTATGTGCATATATATATATATATATATATATATATATATATATATATATATATATATATATATATATATATATATATATATATATATATATATAATATTTATAAATATTTATGCTGTTCGCCCTCGAACATTTAGTTTTAGTAATATCAGCCTGTCCCACATAGGAGTGTCGCCAGTTCAAACTTTAACGTTCGTCTGTAGCATTAGGGATTTAACCCCCCATAGGAAATTTCCATATTCAACTTTAAGATAGGTGGCCTTAAGCTTTTTTTTTTACCTGTTCTGCTCGACGGATGTGTTGACAAAATTTCAGACCCCGAGGCCATCAACGGCTGCTCCTGTTTTGACCCAGCGCTGGTCAGACAAGAGAGAGAGAATTTAACTATCAAAGAGAGCGGACGTCTTTTTCCGGCTCAGGAATTCCTTGGTCTCTCCATCTTTCTTTTGTCTATGTTACTAAGTGAAGTGACGAATTAACCCCAGCGCGCCCGATCGACAGTTGATGCACAGCAACCTTCGTAAAACGGTAAGTCTGGAATTTTAGTTCGTCCTTCGTCGAATTACTACTTCTTCGTCTGTATTTCCAATTTTTCTTGTTTCCTTCTCCAGCCACCACTTACGGTAGATGCTTTTACGAAGTCTAGAGTAAGCCAAAATATTATATTGTTTAGCTTCATCCAAATTGTTCCAGTAAGAGTACCTAGGGATTAGGGTAAGCAAGTCATTTTAATTCTTTATGCATTCTTTGTGTCTCCAATCCATTGTTTGGAAGAGCCGTTGTGATTTTGGTGTTACCATATTAGCGGGTAAAGTGGACTGCATCCAAAGTTGGGCGAAGATTACCGTATTTGACGGCGTATAAGACGCACTTTTTTAACAAAAACAATGGCCTAAAAAATTCCCCTGCGTCCTATGTACATAATGTAGGCTCAAAATTTAAGAATTTTGGCCGAAATTATACATGAAATGTCACGTAGATGTTGTAGCCTAGCCTAATATTCAGTGTTATCCTAATAACCTATTAAAAAACAAAGTTTATTATAATTATTTATCATTATCACACTTACCATCACCGCAATTACTACTGCTAGTATTATAATCAATATCTACGTTGTTATTATCGATATTTTCATTAAAATGTGTTAATATTATTGCCGTCTACAGCGGATTGCCGCATTCCACATTTACAGACTTACAGTACGTGTGCTGCCACCTATTGGTGATTATCTCGAGAGCTTTACGGATAACAAGGCTTCGTTCAGTTGGTAGTTGGCAATTCCTGCTAACATTCTCTTTACGCATAACAACATGGCTTCGATCAATTGGTGGTTGACAATTCCTGCTACCATTCTCTTTAGGCATAATAACAAGGCTTCGTTGAGTTGATACTTCGTAACTCGTGCTAGCATTCTCTTTTAAGAATAATAACATGGCTTTGTTCAGTTGCTCACGAGACTCGAGCCGTTACATAGGAAACATTTTTATTTATTGGATTTTACCCCTTGATTGCATACTTTTATAATATATAATGGATATATATAACATATATTACCGTAGGTAACATCTTTATTAATGTTTTTGTTGATTCTGCCGGTAAGAAACAATGTTTACAAATGAATGTGTTGCAATCTATTGGTAAACCTATGAGGTAGCTTTCAGCAGCAGACGAAACATTCGATTGTAGTAAATGGCTGATTGTATAATACATATTTTGATAAATATAAATATGGTAAATAACTTCTTTATTAATGTTTTTGTTGATTCTGTTGGTAAGAAACAATATGCATATGATAA
>JANJGK010000046.1:8813428-8820928 GCA_039081455.1 Macrobrachium rosenbergii | reverse complement strand
TCAGATAGAGTGGTTCGTGGTGGTAGGTTTCTGTTTCCTAATAGTAGCAGTTATTACTTGGACCATCGACAGATGGTCTCTTGTTTGCCAATTTTTCATGAGTCGTGTTTTAACAAAAATCTTTCACATTCACAATTGATCCCTGATCCCCTTTCCCTGCTGAGAGCGACCTGATTTGCTGAATAGCCGCACTAATATGCAGTAAAGGTTCCGGGATGTCGAACTTCTTAGTTCTAGAGGTCCTTTATTCTTCACATCGTTGGGCCGTGGAACAGTCTCCCTGAGGATGTTGTGCAATGGTTACCTCAAAAGTTCAAGTTATGAACTTTATTATTGACTCACATTTTTATCTGCTTTTTTATAATTCGTTAATTTATTTTTTTCTGTGTTTCCTCTTATCTTCTGTTACCTCTTTCAAATGAACACTGTATTCTTAGGAAGCTTGAGTTTCAAGTTACTGCCCCTGTGAGCTTGCTCCATACGAACAGTTTTCATCTTCTGAATTATATATATATGCATATATATATATATATATATATATATATATATATATATATATATATATATATGTATGTATATATATATATGTATATAAATATATATATATGGAGAGAGAGATAGATAGATAGATAGATAGATAGATAGATAGATAGATAGATAGATAGATAGATCAATAGATAAATAGCTAGATATATGCAGTAATTTATGTGAATATAATCTTTCGTATACTCTCAAAATCCCATTTTTATTTGTGTTTATGGAGCAATAGAAAATTCATGTGTTTTCCCAGAACAGGAGATAACCGAAATTGGTAAGAATCTTTTTTTTAGGAATAAACAATGAGTCTTTCGAAGCTCACGCGGCACAAAGATAATGGTCATACCAGTGTTCTTTTTCCTGAACAGAACATGACTCCTATCATGATAATCCTTTGCACAGAATGATATTATATTAAGTACTCGTTCTCTTTATAACAGTGAGTAAGAACGGCAATGAATTTATTTTGCTGATGCAGAAGAATGTAGGAGACATATTTCTTTTGTATTTGCCGTTATGCAAACATAATGGTAGTAGCAGTAATAGCTCAGAACAGTATATAAAGTATGTTAAGAAAGTCAAGTGGAAATTTGAAGTTCTCATCAGGAAATTACTTTCGTTAAATTTTCTGTGGTAGCAATAAAACGAAAATAAAGGGTTATTAATCAAATATTTTTTCCAGGTTTTATTTTGAATTTTCATCTTCGAATTCAGTGTCTATTAATTAAGTTGATTTTTATAACCTTTGTGAGTCTTAATTGCAGAGCACGAAATCTTTTTCTCTGCAATAGGTACTTATTCATCAGCATATATTTTTCCCCAATTACAGCGTACTCGCATTTTCTTGGTAATTTGTCTGCATTTTAATTGCAGATCGTAACTACTTCATTATAGTAATTGAATTTTAATCATTTGCAAGTATTTTGTGTTTTTTTCTATTTGGTTTTATGGTTTCAAAGCACAGCTGGTTAATCTTTTATATCAATTGAAAGTCGTTCATCAGAAAGCTGTCAGACAGCGCATATTATATGCAGCAGACTGCATATATATATATATATATATATATATATATATATATATATATATATATATATATATATGCATGCTCTGTCAAAGCAAACAAACTGGAATAATTTTTATTGGCTCCATATTCGGGTCCACAGGAAACAATTTGAAAGAAATTCCTAGCTCCGTATTCGGCTGACCCCATTGCAAATAAGTTGATATAAATTTCTGGCTCCATATTTGGCCCCATGGGCAACAAATTGAAAGAAATTCCTTGCTCTGTATTCGGCTGACCCTGTTGCAAATAACTTGAAATAAATTTCTGGCTCCGTATTCGACTCCATGGGAAACAAGTTGAAAGAAATTCCTAGCTCCATATTCGACTGACTCCATGGTAAATAAGTTGAAATAAATTTCTGTCTCTCTATTCGACTCCACAGGAAGCAAGTTGAAAGAAATTCCTAGCTCCGTATTCGGCTAACCCCATTGCAAGTTTATATAAATTTCTGGCTCCGTGTTCGGATCCATGGGAAACAAATTGAACGAAATTCCTAGCTTCGTATTCGGTTGACCCCATTGCAAATAAGTTGAAAAGAATTTCTGGCTCAGTATTCGGTTCTATGGGAAACAAGGTGAAAGAAATTCCTAGCTCTGTATTCGACTGGCTCCATGGCAAATAAGTTGAAATTATATTCTCTCTCTATTCGGCTCCACGGGAAACAAATTGAGATAAATTCCTAATTCCGTATTCGGCCAAATTCATGAAAAATAAGTTGAAATAAATTTGTCTCCATATTTCGCTCTAAGGGAAATAAGTTGAAAGAAATTCCTAACTCCGTATTTGGCTGGCTCCATGACAAATAAGTTGAAATAAATATCTGTCTCCCTACTGGGCTGTAAAGGAAACGTGATGAAATAAATTCCTAGCTCCATATAAGTCTGTCCCCATTGCGAATAAGTTGAAATAAATTTCTGTCTCCGTATTCGGTTTATCAGGAAACAAGTTAAAATAAATTCTTAGTTCCGTATTCAGGTGGCTCCACAGCTAATGAATTTAAATAAATGTCTGGCTCCATATTCGGCTCCGCAGGAAACAAGTTCAAATAAATTCCTAGCTCCAAATTCGGTTGGCCCCATAGTAAATAAGTTGAAATGAATTTCTTTTTCTGTATTTGGCTCCACGGGACGCAAGTTGAATTAAATTTCGAGCCCCGTATTCTGGTGGCTTCACAGCAAATACTTGAAATAAATTTCTGTCTATTTTCGGCTCCATGAAAAAGAAGTTGAAATAAATTTCTGTCACTGTATTCGGGCACATAGGAAACAAGTTGAAATAAATTCTTACCTCCGTATTCAGCTGGCTTCACGGTAAATAAGTTGAAATAAATTTCTGTCGCTGTGTTTGGCTCCATGGGAAACAAGTTGAAAGAAATTCCTAGCTCCGTATTCGGCTGGCCTCGTTGCAAATAAGTTGATATAAGTTTCTGTCTTCACATTAAGCTCCACTAGAAACAAATTGAAATAAATTCCTAGCACTGTATTCGGGTGGCCCCTTGGCAAATACTTTGAAAATAAGCTTGTCACGGGAAACAAATTGAAGTAAATTCATAGCTCCGCATGAAGGTGGTTCCATAGTAAATAAGTTGAAAAAAAACTTCCGTCTCCATAATCGGCTCCACGGGACACAAGCTGTAATAAATTCCTAGCTTCGTATTTGGGTGACTCCATGGCAAATAAGTTGAAATAAATTTTTGCTTCTGTATTTGGCTCCAAGGGAAACAGTTTAAAATACATTCCTAGCTTCGTATTTGGCTGGTTTCATTACAGTCAAGTTTCTTGCGCCATATTTGGCTCCACGGGAAATAAGTCTAAATAAATTCCTAGCTGTGTATTCGACTGGCTCCGTGGCAGATAAGTTAAAATAAATTTCTGTCTCCATAATCATCTCCGTGGTAAACAAGTTAAATAAATTCCTAGCTTCGTATTCAGTTGGCTCTATGACATAAAAGTTGGAATGAATTTACTTTTCTGTATTCGGCTCCACGGGAAATAAGATCAAATAAATTTATAGCTCTGTATTCGCTGGCTCCACTGCAAATATGTTGAAATAAATGTCTGCCTCCACATTCGGCTCCACGGGAAATAATTTGAAATAAATTCTTAGCTCCGTATTCGATTAGCTCCACGGCATATAAATTAAAATAAATATCTGTCTGTATTCGGCTCCACGGGAAACCAGTTGAAATAAATTTCTGGCTCGGCATTCGGCTGGCTTAATGGCAGACAAGTTGAAATAAATGTTTGTGTTCATATTTGACCCTACGGGAAAGTAGTTAAAAGAAATTCCTAGCCTCGTATAAATATCTAGCTCCATATTAGTATGCCATGGACCCATTGCAAATAAGCAGAAATAAATTTGTCTCCGTATTCGGCTTATCAGGAAAGAAGTTGAAATAAATTCCTAACTCCATATTCAGGTGGCTCCATGGCTAATAAATTGAAATAAATTTCTGGTTCTGTATTCGACTCCTCAGGAAAGAAGTTGAAATAAATTCCTAACTCCATATTCGGCTGGCTCTGTGGGAAATGAGTTGAAAGAGATTTTTTTTTCCCTATTCGGCAACACAACACGGGCAGCAAGTTGAGAAAAATTTGTAGCTCCGTATTCTGGTGGCTCCTTGTCAAATATGATGAAGTAAATTTGTCTCCTTATTCCGACCAATTTAATAGGAAACAAGTCCAAATATGTTCCTATCTCCGTATTCGGGTGGCTCCATGGCAAATAAGTTTAAATAAATTTATGGCTACATTTTCGGCTCCACAGGAAACTAGTTTAAATAAATTGCTTTTCCGTGTTTGGCTAGCTCCGTGGCATGAGTTGGAATAAATTTCTGACTCCATATTTGGCTCCACGGGAAACAAGTTGAAATAAATTCCTAGCTCCATATTTGACTGGCTCCAAGGCATATAAGTTGAACAAATTTCTTTCTCCGTATTCAGCTCCACAGGAAACAAGTTGAAATAAACTCTTAGTTCCATATTTGGCTGGCTCTAATGCATATAAGTTGAAATAAATTTCTGGCTCTGTATTCGGCTCTTTGGTAAACAAGTTGAAATGAATTCCTAGTTCCATATTTGGCTGGCTCCAAGGCATAAAGTTAAAATAAATTTTTGTCTCCGTACCCAGCTCTCCGGGAAACAAGTTGAAATAAATTCTTACGTAATTGGCTGCTCCATGGCAAATAAGTTGAAATAAATTACTGGCTCTGCATTCAATTCGGCTGCACGGGAAACCAGTTGAAATAAATTCTTAGCTCCGTATTCTGGTGGCTTCATGGCAAATAAGTTGAAATAAATTTCTTGCTCTGTATTCACCTCCACGGGAAACAAGTTGAAATAAATTCCTAGCTGCGTATTTGGCTGGCTTCACAGCATATAAGTTGAAATAAATTTCTGGCTTTTTATTCAGCTCCACGAGTTGAGATAAATTTATTAGTTCCATAATTGGCTGGCTCCAAGGCATGTTGAAATAAATTGTTTCCATGCTCGGCTTCAGGGGAAACAAGTTGAAATAAGTTCTCAGCTCCGTATTCGGCTGGCTCCATGGCAAATACTTATTCGGCTCCACGGCAAACAAGTTAAATTCTCTGATTGTATTCGACTCCATGGTAAACAAATGGAAATGAGTCCCAGGCTCCATATTCGGTTCCACGGCAAAGAAGCGGAATTAAATTCCCTGATTGTATTCGGTTTCATTTCAAAGAATTGGAAAAAAAATTCTTGGCTCCGTATTCGGTTCCAAGGCAAACAAGTTAAATTCTTCGCTTGTATTCGATTCAATGGCAAACTAATGGAATACATTCCCAGCTCCGTGTTCGGTTCCACAGGAAACAAGTTGAATTAAATTCATTGTTCCAAATTCGGCTCCACGGCAAACAAGTTGATACGAATAGGTTGCACCCATATCGGCCCCACCGCAAACATGTTGAAATAAATACCTGGCTCCGTAGTCGGTCCACGGCAAAAAAAGTTGAAATAGATTCCTGGCTTTGCATTCGGGTCTGGCTGTGACAATTTTGCCACCGTGCGGACGCGCCTAATTGCCACAAGATATTTGATATTCGATTAGACCTGTCTTCTAGTCTCTTTGTCTCTCTCAGTCTCCAGAGACTGAATCTCAACCAGTTCTTGAAGAACTATAGTAAGGAAAGTCAAGGCAAAATTGACCTTTGACCTTAAATTGAAGAGAGTAGTTTGCTTCACGGGTAATTGACATCCGTTAGGTGATGTGATTGGTATTGGCAAGGCTAGCTTGTCATGTGCTGCGTCGCCAAGGATGACCTTTGACCTTGCACATCTGATTACTTCGTCTCCTCGAGTTGTTACTTTAATGGAAGAAGTTAGGCATCTTGAAGTAGCCGTTTTTATACTTATTCGTTTTCTTCTTTTTACTACATCATTTTACAGTTGCTTTCACCTCTATTCAGTTATGCTTCCCCAAGGAAGTTCTTTATTTCATTGTCGTGTAGATTTAATCATTGTTCTTGTATGTTAGCATATTGAACAAATTATTAATTTTTTTTTTGTATCATTGAATTGTAACAAAGTTACGTCGTCTACAACATCCCAGTGTATAATACCAATAAACGTTTTTTTATTATAATTAAGCCATTGTATTGCACCTGATAGGAGACCAGTCCATCTTCGATTACTTTGTCTTTTATCATGCCTATTGAGGTTTTAATAGCCATACTATGAAGATGATATATTATTGTTCGTTATAAGATGCTGTGTTCCAATTTATCCTCGAAAAAATATTTTTGTACGTTCACATTATTTTAAATATTACACTTACCCTGTCGAATCCTCTTTTTGTCGTTTTCTTCTTAAAGAACTAAAGGTTGTATATGGTCACTTTAGTCAATGTTTCCCTGAACGAAGAAGCACAAATTTAAGCAGTATCAATTATCCCACCGTGGGAAACATAATGTATTTTCTTTTAAAAAATATCAAGATCATAGTCCTCTGAGAATAATGAATAAATTTTCAGATGATGGAGAAAATGCATTATGACAGATAATCTTCATTGTAATATTTTGGTACTTACCTGCTAATGATAATGTTACTGGAATAAGTATCAATGCTTTAGATTCAGTATTTTGCGGAATATGCCGTCGTTTGGTGGTAGTCTCCTACTAGTAAGGCACGCCAAATAATCAGATAATCACAGTGATAAATGGATGGATGAAATGTACAAAGCAACTGCAAAAACCGACGTTCAGAGTTAGGGATTGCAAACCTTTGCTGTTGCAATTGTTCTAGTCATCCAGATACCTTGCAGTAATGATCCTGTTAACCTAATACTAGGATGTAATTAGCATAGTCACTCACCAAATTTATCCGCATTATTTACGCTTTCGTTCCCAAACAGAGGGAAGCTGCCGTGTTATGTAATCATCATTGGCAAGGATAATAAACGAGGCAATTAAAGGTCGGTGACTTGAGTCCAAGAACCAGTCCCCGACTGTGATCCAATTCCAGATATAATCAGTCGTTCCCTGGAACGCTGGAATTCTTGTCACAATACACTGTCACTAATTCTGATGACAGATAGATTAAAAAATGACAAACGCAACCTCCTTGACTGAGATAAGAGAAAAGGTGCATACCAAGATATTAAAATAAGTGTATAAAATAACTACATAAGTGCGCAAGCTTGGAGCTCGTATTGACTGAATGATGTTCTTTGTACTTTCTTTAGCTTCCGCTTTGACTTTAATTCTAAGTCCTTTGATAAGGTGCTATCCAGGAAGGTCTTTTGATTACGTATAAAGGAAACTTTTTTTTTTTTCTAAAAAAGAAAAAAACAGAAATAGTTCTTATTCCAGACATGCGTTAGTCGGAAATTAATATTGCTGACCCTTTCACAGGTGTTAAAAATGGAGAAGTTCGTTTCAA
>JANJGK010000046.1:8809544-8813328 GCA_039081455.1 Macrobrachium rosenbergii | reverse complement strand
GAGATGGCGCTGACAAACAGGCAATTAATCAGCCAGACAAGCAAAGGACGGTGAATGCGACTCTAGTACCAACTTCATTGCCATACGTGATATTGTCACGAGCAACAAAACAATTTGCTAAGATGACCTCAGTATTAACGTAGGGATGACTCGTTCTCTGATCGCACGGTTTTCTGAGTTTTTGCTTCCTTCTGCTGCCGAGCTTTCGATTTCTGCTTTGGTAAATCTCCCTCGCACGTTTTCCTTTCTCTAAACATGAACTTTTAATAGAGGAATTTATTTCTGGTGATAGAAATTCGTTTCTCGGTATAATGCGGTTCGGATTCCACAATTAGCTGTAGGTCCCGTTGCTAGGTAACCGACTGGTTCTTAGCCACGTAAAATAAGTCTAATCCTTCGGGCCAACCCTAGGAGAGCTGTTAATCAGCTCTGGTCTGGTTAAACTAAGGGTACTTAACTTTATCCTTTTCTTTTGGGCCTGGCCAACTCTGTTAATTGGTCTGAGTCTAGGGGTCCACATCAGCCTATTGTCCCCTAGACGCCTTACCACTCCTTCGCCACCTTCGGTAAAGGGCTCGTGCTGTCAAAGTTCGGTTTATTCTAAATTAAATTTACCTCTCAGGTAATAATATTGGTTAAGCTGTCCTTTTGGCCATAGCAGTTTAAAAATATTTATATAAATTGATATTGTTCAGGTTGCGCGCTAAAAAAGATTCCAAAACTATGCTGTATTCAACTCCTAGTTAATTGTACGACTCTTTTTCCCGAGCTAACTGGCGCAACGGAAACACGGCCCTGCCAGACGCAGTCCAAAAAATCAGAAAAAAAAAAAGTCCATGAAATCAAAGGCTTTTTTGAAAGCCTTCCGCAAAGACCCTTTGGATGCAATTACGGCTGAAAGAGAGAAGCCTTTTGCCGTGTTGTTTATTTGCATCCAAAGTAATGAGCTCCTGCATTTTTAGCGTTTGACTGTGTATTCAGATCACACCTCTAAAAGCATTCCTGTTCTGCGCGAGAGCCGGAAGCCTAACAATACACAATCACACACACTTGCACGCAACGCAAGTATTTATAATGGTGCATATGCATTTTGCGTCCTAATGTTTCATACATATGTTCACGTGCCCACACTAACATACATACATATATACGTGCATACATACATGCATATATATATATACATATATATATATATATAATATATATATATATATATATATATATATATATATATATATATATATAGGCTACATATATATATTATGTAGAGAGAGAGCGAGAGAGAGAGAGAGAGAGAGAATATGCAACAGGAAAAATGAAACACACTTTAAAAATCCCGTTTTCAGTCTTCAGTCTAAGACATCTTTCCAGAGTCCTCTGAATATTTTTAGCCTAAGGATAAAATCATTCATGATTTGTACCCTGTGTTCCATTTGTCCTTGTGTCTTCGGTACAGTGGTACTGAGGTTCCAACTTATTTTATGGTTGGTATGGCCTGTGATTTTCAATTGAAAAGACCTGGGTTCGACCTCAGTGTTAGTCAGAAATTTAATTATGTTCCACACGTATTGGTGCATTGATTATTTCTATCTTATTCACTCAGAAGGGATAATTTGAATGAAATGCTATCAATTGGGTCACTGTTGGGTCGGGAAGTTGGGGAAAAACTTGCTGGTATGCCAGGTAGTAAGCCTGCCCAGGTAAAAGCCTTAAGTGGTACTTAGGTTCCAACTTCTTTTATGAATTATGTGGTTCAGTTGGCAGTGCCCTTGTCTTCCAATTGAAAGACCTGGGTTGGATCCCAATGTGAGTCAAATTTATTTCTGTTCCACAAGTGGTTATGTTTTGATTATGTATATATATATATATATATATATATATATATATATATATATATATATATAATATATATATATATATATATATATACATACATATAGTTATATATACATATACATTTATACATATATATACATATAAATTTACATATATACATGTTTGTGTGTATGTATGGTTGAAAGTTATTTATTTTGTGACGTAATACGTTGAAAAGCGTGATTTACATTGTACGGTTTCACGTGGACTCCCACACAACGTCACCTCACCTGGCTCGCTAATCTCCTCACAACATCGCGCGGGAAGCAAGCGGACGCAAGGGACACGGCATACGTCACGCATCTTTTATACACATATCTTCTTTCAATTTTTTGTCAGATCAAATGTTTTGTTGTCACCGTGCGCATTACAGTGTCATTGGACGGGTTGGTATCGTTCTCGGATAGCCCGCGTTCGATTCTCCGAAGAATTAGAAAAATTTATTTCTGGTGACAGAAATTCATTTCTCGTTATAACGTGGTTCGGATTCCACAATAAGCTGTAGGTCCAGTTGCTAGTTAACCAATTGGTCCTTAGCCATGTAAAATAAGTCTAATCCTTCCGGCCAGCCGTAGGAGAGCTGTTAATCAGCTCAGTGGTCTGGTTAAACTGAGGTATACTTAACTTTACAGTGTCAGCATTTCAGTCATATGTACCATAGCTTCAGTCATGCCTTGTATATCAATTTATATGTATATATTCATCTGTCTACAAACGCAAATGATTGTGTGGTGACCTCTGTTTTCGTCCGCCAGGTGTCAGGGGCTACATTTCCGCTCGCAAGAGTTATTGACCTATCTGTCTGATGTCTGAACAAATTAGTAAGTTTGTAGACGCTGACTCTTACTCACGCCTAATTCCCCGTTAACTTAGGCTTAATTTCCTTGATTTTGGTAGCTTATTTTTTGTTTATTCAGTTTTCGGACGGAATGTATGTATTAGAGAATGCAAAACGAAACTTCTTGATTCTATGCTTCTCTCTCTCTCTCTCTCTCTCTCTCTCTCTCTCTCTCTCTCTCTCTCTCTCTCTCTCAAGTACAAGTCTGGATTCACGACCTCACAGATGTGGCGTGGGAATCACGGACCCGAGAGTCATTCGATTTGTCTGATTCTTCTTACCATTCATTATCAGACTGTGGAATTCTCTTCATTCTTTGATATTTCATGAACCTTGTAACCTTTCTTGGAGAAATTCATTTTGCATATAGTCATTATAGTCTCATTCCTTACCTTGACGTTCCTTGTTTATGTCAAAACCAACGCTATTAAGTGCCATCACATGAAAGCAATATCATAGCAGTGAGCGCTTTATTTCCATGCGCATTGCACAGTTTCATTTCCGGCCCTGGAAATGAGGGCGTGAATGCAACAAGTCATGAAAGGTTAAGTGGTCATTCACAGAAGCCATTCAGAATTCATATATTCATTTTTTGTAAGGCTGCCAAAGTACCCTTAGCTCGATTCTCTTCCCACATTCACCCCACAACCACGTCCCAGTGCTTGGCTTTGTGCCTAAATGTCGAATTCCATTCCATTTCAAACCTATGTCAATCTAAATTTATAAGCAATTCATACTCACATCCATTTACACCCACACCAGAAACCCCTCACCCACACAAGTTAAGTATACCTTAGTTTTACCAGACCACTGAGCTGATTAACAGCTCTCCTAGGGCTGGCCCGAAGGATTAGGCTTATTTTACGTGGCTAAGAAACAACTGGTTACTTAGCGTCGGGACCTACAGCTTACTGCGGAATCCGAACCACATTATAGCAAGAAATGAATTTCTATCACCAGAAATAAATTCATCTAACTATTCATCAGCCGGTCGGAGACTCGAACTCGGCCTAGCGAGCGCTAGTCCACAGCTCTACCGACTCTCCCAACGAAGAGCAGGCCTGAATCTGT
>JANJGK010000046.1:8779544-8804544 GCA_039081455.1 Macrobrachium rosenbergii | reverse complement strand
AATATTGCTAGCGAAAACAGAACGATTCTCAACATCTCAGTATTCATGCATAAGTACAGTACCGTAGAATTAAGAATCTCTCTCTCTCTCTCTCTCTCTCTCTCTCTCTCTCTCTCTCTCTCTCTCTCTCTCTCTCTCTCCATTGTTGTTGTTGCCACGTCGTAATCTAAGGTAGACACATAAAAAAGGGATAATGTGAATAGTTACCTGAGCAAAGGAAGAGAGGTTCAGGCATTGTGATATGGGAGGGGGAGGAAGTTCATAGGGTGAAGAGAAAAAGGTCAGAGAGAGAGAGGAGTAAGTAGGGAGAAGATGAGGGGAGGCTGGAGGTAGAGGAGAAGGGAGAGGAAGAATTGGGTAAGGGAAAGATTGAGGAAGAAGAATCTTAGCGAAAAGAGAAGGCCGGCGTCATGGTGTTGGAATGAGACAGAGTTGGGAGAGAGGAAATGAACTGTAAAATACGATAGGAAATGAGAAGAACGGAGAGGCTAATTACGAATCAACAAAACAAAAGATGAGAGAGTAGAAAACGAGAGGGATCTCAGAGTCGACGTCCCTACGAAATTAGACTTATTTTCCATCACACCTGGACAGTTGTCAGCTTTCCCAAGTATTCTCGAAGGTTACAGGGGGCTCCTGGAACGAGTATATTACGGCTTTGCTACAAAAATCTTGAGATTTGTTTACATGGAAAGAAAACCCACCAAAGTTCACTCAGTTCCAGAAGCAGAAACTGAGTTATTTATTAGCAAAAGGCCAGACTAATAAACTAACAGTAGCGAATAAGTACTGTACATCCCCCTCCGCCCAGCTTCTTTGGTGGAGCTAATAAGTAAAATAATTTTAAAAAAATACTTCCTTCTTTATATCCTTTTACTTTGTGTATTTTCTGGATCTCTTCTTCTTGCTGTCCAACCACTCCAGCTCCCTCTTCTCACCTTCAGTTCCTCGTTGGGCGAGTCGGTAGAGTTGTGGGCTAGCACTCGCTAGGCCCGAGTTCGAGTCTCCGGCCGGCTAATGAAGAATTAGAGGAATTTATTTCTGTTGATAGACATTCATTTCTTGCTATAATGTGGTTCGGATTCCACAGTAAGCTGTAGGTCCCGTTGCTAAGTAACCAATTGGTTCTTAGCAACGTAAAATAAGTCTAATCCTTCGGGCCAGCCCCCTCTAGGAGAGCTGATAATCAGCTCAGTGGTCTGGTAAAACTAAGGTATATTTAACTTTTCTTCTCACCATCTAGAGCGCTGAGTGGTCGAAAGTGACCACAGCGCTCGACTCGACAGCCCAAGGTGCATAAATCAAAACAAAAAGCAAATTGGAAATGTAATAGAGTAGAATAAACCTTTTACAGCCAAGTTGCAAAGAGTGAAGTAAAGAAGAAATGGCGCGGAAATATGACCGAACGACACAGCCTCAAGTACCCAAGCTAGAATGAAACTTTCCATTTTGAGTAATTCGGGTCGTAATTGAAGAGACACGTGAGATTAAAGGTCCTAATTTGTTGTAGGGGAGACAGAGATTCAGCATTAATCATTCGTTCCTGAACGTGTGAATCAGGAGAGAGAGAGAGAGAGAGAGAGAGAGAGAGAGAGAGAGAGAGAGAGAGAGAGAGAGAGAGAGAGAGAGAGAGAGAGAGAGAGAGAGAAAAGTAACCATAATTTCTTAAGTGTTTTTATTGAATCTGGGTGCTAGTTTGTATGTGTACCTGTGTAAGTGTTTGTGTGTGTGTGTGTGTGTGTGTGTGGCAAGAGTGATTTTCCCTACTTTATTTAGCGTAGACGTTGTATATGGACATCACAGTAAAGGAGACACGTGCAACCAACACAAACACAAAACGCAGGATTCCTTGCATGGCGGAACTCGTCAGCTTTTTCCAGGGCCATTATTTCCTCGTCCCGTCTTTTCGTCTCGTCCTACACAACGCCGAGGGTGAAAGATGTCACTTTGTCTGATGGTATCGAATTTTGCTCTTTAGAGCCACATCAGTGATGTTTAGGAGAGTTTGCGCAGAGCCTCGTGTGTGTTTTGCTTTCAGATTTATTCTTTAGTTTTATTTTTCTGTAAAAGAAAACTGATATGGCATTTTGTCTGTCCGCCCTCAGATCTTAAAAACTAATGAGGCTAGAGGGCTGCAAATTGGTATGTTGATCATCCACCCTACAATCATCAAACACAAAATTGCAGCCCTCCAGCCTCAGTAGTTTTTATTTTATTTAAGGTTAAAGTTAGCCATGATCGTTCGTCTGGCACCGTTATAGGTTCCAACAACACAGGCCACCACCGGGATGTGGCTGAAAGTTTCATGGGCCGTGGCTGAGATTTTCATGGGCCGTGGCTGAAAGTTTCATACAGCATTATACGCTGTACTGAAGCCTCGACTGCGCCGCAGACACTTCGGCGCATTTTGTACTTGTTCTATGTTGTGTTCACCAGGGGTATTCCTGTTTGTTAGCTATTAGGATATTCATGAAGAAATTCGAGGAGTGGGTTTGAATTTAAAGCTTTCATAAATAGTTTCTTTAACAAAAATGTGCGTTCTGTCGGGCGGTCTCTGTTTTGAAATAAAATGACACTTGTGGAAAGGTATTAATGATTCTTTTAGCTTGGGTGTATGAATGCAAATGTGCGTTTGTGCTTGTGTTTGTGTTTGTGTGCGCGCGCGCAGGAGAAAATGAAACTATAGAACCTGACCGGTTTGGCCTTTGTAACTTGAACAACACTTTTCTATACCATATATATATATATATATATATATATATATATATATATATATATATATATATGTGTGTGTGTGTGTGTGTGTGTGTACATTATATATATATATATATATATATATATATATATATATATATATATATATATATATATATATATATATATATATATATATATATATATATTTATATATATACATATATATGTATATATATACATATATATGTACATTGTATATATACTGTATATATATGTGTGTGTGTGCGTGTGTTTGTGTTAAAATAATTAACCTCTCTCTCTCTCTCTCTCTCTCTCTCTCTCTCTCTCTATATATATATATATATATATATATATATATATATATATATATATATATATATATATATATATATATATATATACATACATACATAAATTATTTTAACACATATCGTCAATGTCTTTTTTTATTTTGAGCTCATATTTTTTGCAACTCTCTTAAATATGCAACGCAAACAAAAGATAGCTCAACGGGTAACCAGTCGAGGAATACCCAACCTCACCAACTCCAGCGTGATATAGACTTAACAGAGGAGCAAGGTTTCGCAGCAAATATAAAACACAAAATGGTCAATCCGTAACAGCCCCTCTGAAAGGTGAATAATTTCTCTGATAGGTATCAAACATTTTTTTTTAAATATGTAGTGAGCATTACGGGAATCCTGCGACAGTTGTAGCATTTATGTCTTTGTTTTAATGGCAGTTATTGTACTGAAAGTGCCTCTTCCTACGTTCGTTTTAGCACCTGAGTTGGAAGGAGGCTGAACATTCACAGATATCTGTCTGTTTGTTTGTTAGGCTGTTTAGTTAATACAAGCTTGCCTTTTATTTAATAACAACATCCACTGGAAAATAATTATGTTTTAGGAGTGTCAAACTTATTTTTGAAATATGTATACAAAACATTCTACGACAATTTTAGTGACGGAAGTGTCTGCTTTTATGTCAGTTTTGGTACTGAAGGTGAAGGGTTATATCGTAACCTGTGTTTCGCTCCTACGACATTTTAGCACTCAAGTTGGAAGGAGGTTACGTGTCCTCCTGTCTGTTTGTGCGACATAAAAGGAAGTCATATACTCGCTTAGCTTTGTTCCTACGACAGTTTTTACACTGAAACTGGACTGTGCCTCCGCTTCTTCCAAAGTTTTAGTATTTAAGATGGAAGGAGTTCAAATAGTCACGTTGTCTGTCCTTTTGCTGCTTGTTAGTCTGTCCGTTTTCTCAAAAAGCTAAAGGTGGATCTCAGGGAAGTATTATGGAATGGGGGCCACGTGGCTAAGGAAGCGTTGAGTAAATTCTGAATGGATCTACATCCAGATATGACAACGGATTTTGGATGTTAGTCATTAGCGATGCCATAGGTTTAAGCTCGAAGAACGTTTTCGAATTTTGTTAATATCAAATACATAACAGAATTAATTGTTATTAGAAACATTTAGACAGGATGTCCCCCAGTCAATGTTGAGAATTGTGGGTTAGGAAAAGAATTTTCAACTTGTGAAATTAAGGGCCCCTTGAGGCGATTATGCTGTTTGTGTGTGGCAGGGATGTGTTGACCCAATGCCTCCTCTTGGAAGGTGTTTTCAACGGGAGTGGGTACTGTGGCTGAGTGGTACAATGCAACTATGTCCCTAGATAGCTCCCGGCATACCCAATCACCAACTGCAACGGGGCATCAGAGTCTGTTGGGGTCAAAAGGGCATGAATGGTATATAAGTGGTAGAATGAGGTTACCCCCACCCTCCAGCTTGAGTGGTGCAATCAGCACAGGCGGTCGCCATGGCTGAAACGTACAGTGTTCGACACACATTTGCTAGATCATTGAATCTCTCCCAGTCCAACCCCCACCCCCCCGGCCCCCCAGCCGGCCCAGCTTTTGGTTTTGTACCAGCGTCTGCTAGAGTTAAATGACAGCGCCTGTGGTTATCAACTTCACCCTTACGACTTAGTGAGCAAAGGGGAAATGGCGGGTGGTTAAAAAGATTATTCAAAATCGATAAGGAAGTATCAAAGTCGATTAAGTCAACGTACTTCTTGTTTAATTAAAATATAACCAGCTTCTAAACACGAGAAAATTAATTTTTTTATAAAAAGAACGAATGTGATTATTTCAGTAAGGTTAATTGATATGTAAATAACCTGTTAAAGTACTAAGAGCGCGTGTTGTTTAATTACAAGACCAA
This sequence comes from Macrobrachium rosenbergii, assembly GCA_039081455.1. NCBI lineage: Eukaryota > Metazoa > Arthropoda > Malacostraca > Decapoda > Palaemonidae > Macrobrachium > Macrobrachium rosenbergii. The sequence goes on along the minus strand of JANJGK010000046.1, from coordinate 8,799,604 downwards.
TGCAACAGCATGTTCTAAAAAACAATTTAGCTCTTTTGAAAAACATTTCGCTGGCTGGTGTGAAGGAAATTGCATCAGAGAATTCAATTTTTTGCTCTGAACTAAATCAGTGAATGATTTTGTACGGTTTCTGAAAAATTGTCAAAGCCTGCCTGAATTATAATAAAAATGTGAAATGGAAAAGCTTAATTCGCCGTCAGAAGATTAACTGAAAAACAGGTACATGTTATTAATTATTTTTTGTATCATTTATGTAACTGCCTTCAAAGCAAGCAAAGATGAAATTATTTTGTGATGTGCTTTGACAAAAATTCGCTCAAGTTGCTCAATTTATATGAGTTTTGAAAGCACTGGTGTATATCTTCTTCATAAGTTTTGAGTTTGGAATAGTTACTGTCTTTTACAGTTTCTTCTTCTTCAGTACGACTTCATTGAGTTTTAAGTACGGAACTCTGAATCCTGTACCTTTGAAAAATTTCCTTCTTTCTACTAGATATTTTCCAAGGTTGGGAATCGTCCCTTTCAGTTCACAGATTTAAGTGACATCTTTAAAGTCTTACTAAAATCGTTCGTCTATACTTAATTACTTTCATATGTTCAGTTCGTTTTCATATGGTTCCCCTTGCTTGAGGGCGCTACCAGGCATTTTTCCTTTTTTCTCACTTTTCTGTTTTTTTTTTTTTTTTTTTTTTTTTTTTTTTTTTGAGTGTGTAGAACAAGCTGATGAGAAAGCAAAAGTTGCTTGGTGGATTATGACGAAAGCGCCTTCCTCTTTACCTAATCTTTTCTTTGTACACTTTTTAGTTTCTAAATCCATCCCGACTGCCCTCCCCCAGTTGTGGCAAACCTGGTGGGTTTCTTACTTGCCTTACAAGTTTTGCTGGCTGCACCTTGTCGACCAGTTGCTTCCGGCGTTTTTTTAAAAGTATATGGTCAGGTTTATTTTTACTTTCAATGAAAATGCTGTAAATAATGTAAATACTGTTGTTGATTGTATTATTATTGTTAATTGTTCTGTTGATTTTTATTACGTTGCTGTTGTTATGAGTCTGTTTAATAGTTTTGCTACTAATTTTATGTCGCTAATTTTAATTCTTTCGGAGGACATTGATTGGCACCCTTGACCTGCTACTCATTATTGTATGAAAAATTGCAGAGTATTTTATTCAAATATTCGGGGCTTAAGGTCAAGTTTTCTTGATCTCCAGAATTGTGCCTGTAACTACGACTTGATGTTTATATGTTAGGCACATGTAAGTAGTAACAAGTCAAAGGCTGAGTTTTGAACCCGAGGGTTTGATGACCATGACTTTATTTATCGTCGTAACATCCCACATGCACAAGGTATGGCTGTATACACTAAGTCCGGACGATCTATTTATTGCCAGAAAAATAGTGCAGTTGCCATGAAGTTCATTGTTTTAAGATTTTCATAAGTTCTACAATGTTTATATATTTGCTGTTTACCACAATGTGGATATCGACGATTCTATATATGACTGTCTCTCGGAGAGGATTAGTATGACTCAGTCACAGGATTCAAAAGCTTCATTTGTTATTTGCGGAGACTGTAATGCAAAGCGCGGCGAGTGGCTTAATTCATATTTCACAGATCGACATGGCCGACCTGCTCTACAGTTCTTTGTATCCTCCGAGTTTGTCCAGCTAACTGAGGAACCCACGCGTATTTCTGGTAATAGATTAGACCTCATATTCACAGATGTTGCAGCTATTGCCAAGTCCAAGGTCTGCTAGTATATAGGCATTTCTGATCATTGTATCATTGAGATGGACGTATCTGTCAATCGGTATATTCCTAATGTCACCATTGGTCAAAACGGTCTGGCATGATTTGATGAGACATGTAGACGACCTTACTATGACAAACACGCCAAATTCGATACATGGAGACAAAATCGTTCACATGAAAATGATACCATTTTTGTTGAATTTTGCCGTGCTGCGAGTAGAATTTACCATATAACTGAGAGAAATTACAATAATCCCGTAAAGAGGAAACTTGAAAGGATTATTCACCTCATCTGTGGTGGACCACATTGGCATCATCCATCGTTGGGTCAGGCTCCTCTCAAACTTTGGAAGAGCTGGCTCCATATCAGTTCAAAAATGGTTTGCTGTTCGCTCACGGTACCCCGGAAGAGCATTGCTGATCGCGCACGGTACGCCGGAAGAGCATTGCTGTTTGTGCACGGTACCCCGGAAGAGCATTGCTGCTCGCGCACGGTACGCCGGAAGAGCATTGCTGTTTATGCACGATACCCCGGAAGAGCATTGCTGTTCACGTACGGTACCCCGGAAGAGCATTGCTGTTCGCGTACGGTACCCCGGAAGAGCATTGCTGTTCGCGTACGATACCCCGGAAGAGCATTGCTGTTCACGCACGGTACCCCAGAAGAGCATTGCTGTTCACGTACGGTACCCCGGAAGAGCATTGCTGTTCGCGTACGGTACCCCAGAAGAGCATTGCTGTCCGCGTACGGTACCCCGGAAGAGCATTGCTGTTCGTGCACAGTACCCCGGGAGAGCATTGCTGTTTGTGCACTGTACCCCAGAAGAGCATTGCTGTTCGTGTACGGTACCCCGGAAGAGCATTGCTGTTCGCGTACGGTACCCCAGAAGAGCATTGCTGTTCGTGTATGGTACCCCGGAAGAGCATTGCTGTTCGCGCACGGTACCCCGGAAGAGCATTGCTGTTCGTGTACGGTACCCCGGAAGAGCATTGCTGTTCGCGTACGGTACCCCGGAAGAGCATTGCTGTTTGTGTACAGTACCCCGGAAGAGCACTGCTGTTCGCGTACGGTACCCCGGAAGAGCATTGCTGTTCGCGCACGGTACCCCGGAAGAGCATTGCTGTTCGTGTACGGTACCCCGGAAGAGCATTGCTGTTCGCGTACGGTACCCCGGAAGAGCATTGCTGTTCGCGTACAGTACCCCGGAAGAGCATTGCTGTTGGTGTACGGTACCCCGGAAGAGCACTGCTGCTCGCGTACGGTACCCCGGAAGAGCATTGCTGTTCGCGCACGGTACCCCGGAAGAGCATTGCTGTTTGCGCACGGTACCCCAGAAGAGCATTGCTGTTCGCGTACGGTACCCCGGAAGAGCATTGCTGTTCGTGTACGGTACTCCGGAAGAGCATTGCTGTTCGTCGGAAGAGCATTGCTGTTCGCGCACGGTACCCCAAAAGAACATTGCTGTTCTCGTACGGTACCCCGAAGAGCAACTTACTCATTCACTAAATGCTGGCTTCACACCTAAGAAGGGCTGTTTGTCCTCTCGTGAAGGCATCCTGATTCACAATCATCTATTCATACTTGGAAAAGCGATTGTTACCATTGACAATCAGGCAACTGGGACATTGTTGGGAGGTGAAGGGAACCTTGTCGCTTGGGTCATCCTATTCTGAACAAAGACAAAATATCTGAAACTTTTGTCATTGAACAGAACGAAAATCCATCGATTGTGTTATTTTTTTTCGAAACTTTCTCTAATTCCACTGTTCTTCTTCGTCTTCTTCTTCTTCTTCTTCTTCTTCTTCTTCTTCTTCTTCTTCTTCTTCTTCTTCTTCTTCTTCTTCTTCTTCTTCTTCTTCTTCTTATTATTATTATTATTATTATTATTATTATTATTATTATTATTATTATTATTATTATTATTATTATCTTGATTCTTAATAGGGGTTGATGTTTTTAATGAGCCTTTTTCAACGGTTCATTTCGTAAATTGCTTTTGTTACGAATGGATGCCTTTCCTGGATTTCAACCCTCGCTATTTATCCGGGCTTGAGAAACTCGTTCCTCTCAGCTAGAGAAAAAAATCTCTGGTTTGAGGACTGTTTTGCGGCAAACTCCATTTTAAATTTCAAATTTTCGTACCACGAAATACAGAAAGGTAAACTTGCAATCATTAGGGCAAGAGGTTTATAGTAAATAATAACAGCGGTGAATAATGGGTACGTATTTGAAATGCAAATTCTGAGTGTTTTCGTTGCAATCTCTTGGATTTTTTTTTTATTTTTATCAAATATACTACAGAAAAAGATTAAACAATGTCGCCAGAGTTCACCCTCACATTTCCAGCAGCATCAAAGATGCACAGATGCAAGGCTTTTCCATGAAGGACCCGTTACTTATTGACACCAACCGCTAACGAAGCATTTCTCGGACGTGTACAGCTCCGTAAATTTTTGAAAGTGTGTATTCCAAATGTTCCGTCATTTCTAAGACGCGTATTTCTGCAGTGGAAAGAGTGTCGTGTAGTCAGCCGTGTTGGCGGACATTGAGGCAATTTTATAGATGGATGAATTATAGATCAAGGTGAAGTCCAGTTAATTTTGAGGTAGATTGGGGTCCACTATAGACAAAAAGTGAAGTCAATTAATTTGAAGTGGAGCGACCTACGTTGCCTTTTTGGCGATCACGATGGTACGAAATAATTCAGTGTCTTATGTTATTGTTATTACCCTTTTATAGATAAACTTTGACATCACAAAGTGAAAAACATAAGCTAGTCATGAAGTGATGTTTAGTAAATATATTCTAATAGAAATTATCAAATTTAGGGCAAAGAAATTTTTTGAGCTGGAATACAGCGGTTATTTAATGCATCAGAGTGTAAGCTTTCAAGTAAAATCTGTTAGTTTTCATGAACTGAGATAGAATAGATCAAGCGAGAAAAAATCAGGGAGATACAAAACGTGGCTTTTCAGGTTAAAGTCTTTTTTTCCTAAATTGTGAAAGGATTTGATAGTTTTCGAATGAATTACAAAATCCGATTCCTTCCAATAAAGATTTTATAAAGGACAAAGTTACGTTTGCTGTTCAGAGAATAGATAAAAAAATCGTCCGAAGCATTTATGCTTATTCTTTCGTTCTTTTTTTTATTTTTTTTTTTAAGTAATACTCTCGCGCAAAAAATTACAGCCATCAAAAACACGAGAATGTTGCTGACTTATTTTGAAAAAAAAATGGGTGGGTTGTACAAGGTCCACGTCCCCTGAGATCGCCGCTGGATATCTGTGACCCATCACAATAACTTCATATTTTTCCAGTTTTAAAATCATTGCCTCGAGATCACACGTTGAAATAGAAACCCTGGTAGGTATCTGTTGTATTTGCCTTCAAATGTTTCTGCATAAAATGATGCTTGACTCTCTGTACTATAGAAATGTAATTTCGCATACTGATGCACAAGAAAAATATCACTCAAAAGATGGGAACAGTGTAGGCATTATAAAAACCCTGATAATAAACCATCTTTGACTAGTATATTTTTTATTCTTATGTTTTGCTTGTTTGGTACACATATACACATACATACACACACACACACACACACACACACACATATATATATATATATATATATATATATATATATATATATATATATATATATATATATATATATATATATATGTGTGTAGAATCTACTGGTCACTTTTACCAGACACATATGTAATTCTAATAGCCACAATGTCCTCTTAACTTCTCGAATTCGTCGCGCTTTTTTGGATATGCTTGTAACTACGAAGCCGAAAATATCCAGACGGAAGAAATTGAAGAGCCTGTGAATGGCGGTCGCGAGAATCGAACCCGCATTACCATATTCACAAGGAGGTGACGTTGCCGACCTGGCCACGAGAAGGATAAAAGTCTATCACCTCTCGTACATACATATACCTGTCGTTTTCAGGTATATTTTGTTAGAGCTGGAATAGACCCATCCTCACCATCGTAGCCAAGTGGGCAATCGTTTTTATTGTTTTTTTGGGCTGAAATATATATGTAGAATCTACTGGTCACTTTTACCAGATACATATGTAATTCTAATAGCCACAATGCCCTCTTAACTTCTCGAATTCTTCGCGCTTTTTTGGATATGCTTGTAACTACGAAGCCGAAAATATCCAGACTAACTTCTCGAATTCTTCGCGCTTTTTTGGATATGCTTGTAACTACGAAGCCGAAAATATCCGTCTGGATATTTTCGGCTTCGTAGTTACAAGCATATCCAAAAAAGCGCGAAGAATTCGAGAAGTTAAGAGGGCATTGTGGCTATTAGAATTACATATATATATATATATATATATATATATATATATATATATATATATATATATATATATATATATATATATATATATATATATATATATATATATGTATATGTATATATATATATATATATATATATATATATATATATATATATATATATATATATATATATGTGTGTGTGTGTGTGTGTGTGTCAATGATTGTGTATTTAATAAAAAATGTTTCTAAATACTTTTGTATATTTGGTACAGTCAATCTGATCCGGAAGGAATAACTAACCCACTTCAGAAGGACCTCTTATCTTCCCTTGAAACGCTTTCTATCTATCCAGGAATGGTTCCTTAACCACAACTGTAAGGTTTCCCATCCATTAAGGAAGGGAAAACCATCCTATCCACTCTGTAAGAAATTTCTCCCGGAAATGACTCTTTGAGATTTACTTCAGTAGTATACTAATGAGATATTTAAGACAATAATCAACGTACCTGAATGCCCCCTGCTAAGCCAGAGGGAATACCAGCACTCCTCGTTGCCCCCTCATTGAACAGAATATGAAAACAAGTCCAAAAGTTGAAAGGACGAGTGGGAGTTTTAAAGGGATAAATGTGCAATTAACGGGCTTCACTCTTATCCAGAGGGCAGCATTACGATAATTCAGAAGCTTCAGTTTTCTTTCCAAGGACTGACGATTTGTTTGGGAAGTTCCTTCGTCTCTCGTTGTCTACCAGTCCCATATCAGATGCGGCCAGGAAGACAAGTAGTTTATTCCCTTTAGTCACTGATAAATAGATGAGGTAAAGAGAACCGCTCACCCTTGTACACAAGTTCCATCTTGGATGGATGGATTGAGATATCAACTAGACACTGGTGGATACAGAGTCCTAAAGAAGGACTGTATCCACCAGTGTCTAGTTGGGACTCAGCTGAATGAGTCTGAAGCTTTGACTCTACCTGGCATAACTTCTAACGAACCTCTGACTTTTGAAAAACATCTAATGAAAGTATCAGCAAATGCCGCATGGAAGCTAGGTATTATATGTAAGGCCTCATATATTTATATCGAAGGTAAAGTCAACGGAATCTGTTTTAGGTCATTTGTCCCTCCTTTACTAATACACTGTTCTGTGTAGATGTCTGCTTCTGCCAGGAATTTATCTCCTTTAGATAGAGTGGTTCGTGGTGGTAGTTTTCTATATCCTAATATTAGTAGTTACGACGGATTGTCTCTTGTTTGTCAATTTGTCACAAGTTGTATTATAACAGAGAACTTTCGCGATCACAATATTCCTGGCGAGAGCGACCAGATTTCTTGAACAACATTAGCAATATGCAGTAAATGTGCCTCACTGTCGAACTTCTCAGTTGGACTATGAAACAGTCTCCCTTACAACGTTGCGCAATTGGAAATTCAAAAGTTCAAGCAAATATGTAATGCATCCCTACTCTAGAACAGTTCTTTTGTGTTTTAATAATTTACTTACATATTTATTTATTTATTCATCATTTTGTTAATTTATTTATACTTTTTAATAAATGATCTCTTCCAATTTATTTTTACTTTTTTAATAACTGGTCTCTTCTTCCAATTTATTTTTACTTTTTTAATAAGTGATCACTTCTTCCAATTTATTTTTACTATTTTAATAACTGATCTCTTCTTCCAATTTATTTTTACTTTCTTAATAACTGATCTCTTCGAATTTACTTTTACTTTTTTAATAACTGATCTCTTCTTCCAATTCATTTTTACTTTCTTAATAACTGATCTCGTCTTCCAATTTACTTTTACTTTTTAATAACTGATCTCTTCCAATTTATTTTTACTATTTTAATAACTGATCTCTTCTTCCAATTTATTTTTACTTTCTTAATAACTGATCTCTTCGAATTTACTTTTACTTTTTTAATAACTGATCTCTTCTTCCAATTCATTTTTACTTTCTTAATAACTGATCTCGTCTTCCAATTTATTTTTACTTTTTAATAACTGATCTCTTCCAATTTATTTTTACTTTTTTAATAACTGATCTCTTTTTCCAATTTATTTTTACTTTGTTAATAACAGATCTCTTCTTCCAATTTATTTTTACTTTCTTAATAACTGATCTCTTCTTCCAATTTATTTTGACTTTTTTTAATAACCGATCTCCTCTTCCAATTTATTTATACTTTTTTAATAACTGATCTCTTCTTCCAATTTATTTTTACTTTTTTTAATAACCGATCTCTTCTTCCAGTTTATTTTTACTTTCTTAATAACTGATCTTTCCTTCCAATTTATTTTTACTTTCTTAATAACTGATTTCTTCTTTCAATTTATATTTACTTTCTTAATAACCGATCTCTTCTTCCAATTTATTTTTACTTTTTTTAATAACGGATCTCCTCTTCCAATTTATTTTTACTTTCTTAATAACCGATCTCTACTTCCAATTTATTTTTACTTTTTTCTTAACTGATCTCTTCTTCCAATTTATTTTTACTTTTTTAATAATCGATATCTTCTTCCAATTTATATTTACTTTCTTAATAACTAATCTCTTCTTCCAATTTATTTTTACTTTTTTAATAACCGATAACTTATTCCAATTTATTTTTACTTTCTTAATAACTGGTCTTTACTTCCAATTTATTTTTACTTTTTTATTAACTGATCTCTTCTTCCAATTTATTTTTACTTTTTTTAATAACTGATCTCTCCTTCCAATTTATTTTTACTTTTTTAATAACTCAGATCTCTTCTTCCATTGATTTTTACTTTCTTAATAACTGATCACTTCTTCCAATTTATTTTTACTTTCTTAACAACTGATCTCTTCTCCCAATTTATTTTTACTTTTTTAATAACTGATCACTTCTTCCAATTTATTTTTACTTTTTTATTAACCGATCTCTTCTTCCAATTTAGTTTTACTTTTTGAATAACTGATCTCTTCTTCCAGTTTATTTTCACTTTTTTAATAACTGATCACTTCTTCCAATTTTCTTTTACTTTTTTAATAACTGGTCTCTTCTTCCAATTTATTTTTACTTTCTTAATAACTGATCTCTTCTTCCAACTTATTTTTACTTTTTTTAATAGCTGATCTCTTCTTCCAAATTATTTTTACTCTCTTAATAACTGATTTCTTCTTCCAATTTACTTTAACTTTTTTAACAGCTGATCTCTTCCAATTTATTTTTACTTTCTAAATAACTGATCTCTTCTTCCAATTTATTTTTACTTTTTAATAACTGATCTCGTCTTCCAATTTATTTTTACTTTCTTAATAGCTGATCTCTTCTTCCAATTTATTTTTACTTTTTTCGTAAGTGATCTCTTCTTCCAATTTTTTTTATATTTTTAATAACTGATCTCTGCTTCCAGTTTATTTTTACTTTCTTAATAACTGATCTCTTCTTCCAATATATTTGTACTTTTTTTAATAACTGATCTCTTCTTCCAATTTTGTTTTACTTTTTGAATAACTGATCTCTTCATCCAATTTATTTTTTTATTTTTTGTTAACTGATCTCTTCTTCCTATTTACTTTTATTTTTTTAATAACTGATCTCTTCTTCCAATTTATTTTTACTCTCTTAATAACTGATCTCTTCTTCCAATTTATTTTTACTTTTTTAATAACCGATCTCTTCTTCCAATTTATTTTTACTTTCTTAATAACTGATCTCTCATTCCTATTTATTTTTACTTTCTTAATAACTGATCTCTTCTTCAATTTCTTTTTACTTTTTTAATAACTGATCTCTTCGTCCAGTTCATTTTTACTTTCTTAATAACTGATCTCTTCCAATTTATTTTTACTTTTTTAATAACTGATCTCTGCTTCCAATTTATATTTACTTTTTTAATAACTGATCTCTTCTTCCAATTTACTTTTACTTTTTTAATAACGGATCTCTTCTTCCAATTTATTTTTATTTTTTAGTTACTGATCTCTTCTTCCAATTTATTTTTATTTTCTTAATAACTGATCTCTTCTTCCAGTTTATATTTACTTTCTTAATAACTGATCTCTTCTTCCAATTGATTTTTACTTTTCTAATAACTGACCTCTTCTTTCAATTTATTTTTACTTTTTTAATAACTGATCTATTCTTCCAGGTTGTATTTACTTTCTTAATAACTGAACTCTTCTTCCAATTGATTTTTACTTTTTTAATAACTGATCTCTTCTTCCAATTTATTTTTACTTTCTTAATAACTGATCTCTTTTCCAATTTATTTTCACTGTCTTAATAACTGATCTCTTTTTCCAATTTATATTTACTTTCTTAATAACTGATATCTTCTTCCAATTTATTTTTACTCTCTTAATAACTGATCTCTTCTTCCAATTTATTTTTCCTTTCTTAATAACTGATCTCTTTCAATTTATTTTTTCTTTTTTAATAGCTGATATCTTCTTCCAATTTATTTTTACTTTTTTAATAACTGAAATCTTCTTCCAATTTATTTTTACTCTTTTAATAACTGATCTCTTCTTCCAGTTTATTTTTACCTTCTTAATAACTGATCTCTTCTTCCAATTTATTTTTACTTTCTTAATAACTGATCTCTTCATCCAATTTATTTTTACTTTTTAATAACTGACCTCTCTTCCAATTTATTTTTCCTTTTTAATAACTGATCTCTTCATCCAATTTATTTTTACTTTTTAATAACTGACCTCTTTTCCAATTTATTTTTCCTTTTTAATAACTGATCTCTTCTTCCAATTTATCTTTACTTTTTAATTACTGACCTCTCTTCCAATTTATTTTTACTTTCTTAATACCTGATCTCTACTTCCAATTTATTTTTACTTTCTTAATAACTGATCTCTTCTTTCAATTTATATTTACTTTCTTAACAACCGATCTCTTCTTCCAATTTATTTTTGCTTTTTTAATAACTGATCTATTCTTCCAATTTATTTTTACTTTCTTAATAACCGATCTCTACTTCCAATTTGTTTTTACTTTTTTATTAACTGATCTCTTCTTCCAATTTTTTTTTTACCTTTTTAATAATCGATCTCTTCTTCCAATTGATTTTTACTTTCTTAATAACTGATCTCTTCTTTCAATTTATATTTGCTTTCTTAACAACCGATCTCTTCTTCCAGTTTATTTGTACTTTTTTAATAACGGATCTCTTCTTCCAATTTATTTTTATTTTTACATTTTTATGAACTGATCTCTTATTCCAATTTATTTTTACTTTTTTTACTGGTCTCTTCTTCCAATTTATTTTTACTTTTTTAATAACTCAGATCACTTCTTCCAATTGATTTTTACTTTCTTAATAACTGATCTCTTCTTCCAATTTATTTGTACTTTTTTAATAACTGATCTCTTCTTCCAGTTTATTTTTACTTTTTTATTAACCGATCTCTTCATCCAATTTATTTTTACTTTTTTTACTGGTCTCTTCTTCCAATTTATTTTTACTTTTTTAATAACTCATATCACTTCTTCCAATTGATTTTTACTTTCTTAATAACTGATCACTTCTTCCAATTTATTTTTACTTTCTTAATAACTGCTCTCTTCCAATTTATTTTTACTTTCTTAATAGCTGATCTCTACTTCCAATTTATTTTTACTTTTTTAATAACTGATCTCTTCTTCCAATTTACTTTTACTTTTTTAATAGCTGATCTCTTCTTCCAATTTATTTTTATTTTCTAAATAACTGATCTATTTTTCCAATTCATTTTTACTTTTTAATAACTGATCTCGTCGTTCCAATTTATTTTTACTTTCTTAATCAGTGATCTCTTCTTCCAATTTATTTTTACTTTTTTCGTAACTGATCTCTTCTTCCAATTTATTTTTACTTTTTTAATAACTGATCTCTGCTTCCAGTTTATTTTTACTTTCTTAATAACTGATTTCTTCTTCCAGTTTATTTTACTTTTTTCGTAAGTGATCTCTTCTTCCAATTTATTTTTACTTTCTTAATAACTGATCTCTTCTTCCAATTTATTTTTACTTTTTTAATAACTTATCTCTTCTTCCAATTTATTTTTTTCTTTTTTCGTAACTGATCTCTTCTTCCAGTTTATTTTTTCTTTTTAATTACTGATCTCTTCTTCCAATTTACTTTTAATTTTTTTAATAACAGATCTCTTCTTTCAATTTATTTTTACTTTTTTAATAACTGATCTCTTCTTCCAGTTTATATTTACTTTCTTAATAACTGATCTCTTCTTCTAATTTACTTTTACTTTTTTAATAACGGATCTCTTCTCCTAGTTTATTTTTACTTTTTTAATAACTGATCTCTTTTTCCAATTTATTTTTACTTTCTTAATAACTGATCTCTTCTTCCAATTTATTTTTACTTTTTTACTAACTGATCTCTTCTTCCAATTTATTTTTACTTTTTTAATAACTGATCTCTTCTTCCAGTTTATATTTACTTTCTTAAGAACTGATCTCTTCTTCCAATTGATTTTTACTTTTTTAATAACTGATCTCTTCATCAAAACTGTTTCCAGCGTATTTTGAAAACAATTTTATTTAGAGCTCTAATGAATGTCCGTCACTCGTCCCAGTCGCTTCATAACTTTCATAAATGTAAATAAGACATAACTTATATAAAGACACCATAATCGTGTACTTATAACCATTTCATTTTGGTCTCCCCATTTTTCGTGAAGATTTAATAATCTCTTCTGAAAGACTTCCAATCCATAAAGGATTTCCTATTCACTAATTAAGGGTTCTCGAGCCAAGAATGAACGATCTTTTATCGATTGAGGGAATCTTCCAAATATGCCTATGCAGGACTCAACATTTAATAAATAGGCCTACCACCTTAAAGGTCACTATTTTTACTCCTGAAACCATTTCTTTTTATCCCTGAGGGGGTCTCTGTCCACCAGTGAAGGTTTCTTTATCCACGCCATTTATCCTTCCAACAGCTGAAGTGGACAGAGAACCCCTCCCCCTGCCCATGTCTAAAACAAGTCTTGAAAACTTGGAGAGGATAAGGGTACTTCCCCGATGTCTCATAAAACTTCGAGGAGAAAGTCGAGACTTCTGAAATGTCTCAGCTTTTGTCATTCGAAAGGAATAAAATCCAATGATTGCTTTGTTTCGCTCTTCAAGTCCCTCCCACTCGCTCTCCCGTCCGAGGAAACGGTCTGTCTGGAAGGCCTTAATATTACTTCGAAGAGGAAGTGAGCAAGCTGCTATTCCTTGTCACTCCAGACTGATGTTGAGCTTTGCTCCAGTTTGATTATTGCTCTTACATATCCCAGGAATATGTTTCTTCATACGTAAAATATATTCGGATATAAAATCATCAGGATTCATAGAGCGTTTGGTTCAAACTTAATCCTTGTTGACATTTAGGGTTTACTGTATCACGCCGTATGTGGTCAATAGCAATTATGTCATGAAAAAGAAAAAAGAATTAATTAACGTTTACGTCTTTGAGTCTTCATTAAAAAATTTATTTATTAAAACTTCTGTATGCAGGGGTCGTTTTCAAATATTCTGTGTTAAAGGAACAATATTTTATGTAAAATTAGTCTTAAGCACTGACTGGACCTAATGTTAGTCTACTCCATTTAAAGAATTGCGATGTCGACATATATGTATATATATATATATATATATATATATATATATATATATATATATATATATATATATATATATATATATATATGAAATATAAAAACACCGTATCGTGCTTCTGAGTTATCAATACACAGAAGGATGGACGAAAGCTTTAGGCTCTGTAAATATTTCTGCAAATACATTTCGTCTTGCTAAACATGAGTATCACTGTGGATCCTTTTATTGATATATATGTGTGTTTGTGTCTTTTCTGGAGAAAGGGGTGGAGTTGAGGTGAGGACCTACGGCCTGTGACCTGACTTCTGGAGTCAGTAAAGCTCCTGGGGTCCTGTACAGTCAGTAGCGGAAGTCAGTATATGGGCCGTGGGGGATCTGTTATGTCGAGTCTGGAGACAGTAACATCTGTGTGTTTTAGGAGTCGGGATCAGCAAAGCCAGCTTCGTCTGCATTATTTTGAGAGCCACGGCTTCTGTGTGCAATTTCGTCTGTGTTCTGATTTGCAGCTTCGTCTGCGTTGTATGTGCACCTTCGGCTGTGTAAATGCTTTGAAGAGGTAATGCTCAGTGAGGTCTCATTTGTTTTATCTCTGCTGTGTGCCATGATACCCTAGAGTTTTCTGCAGCATTTGCTGCAGAGGGTTTTTAGACCCAAGGTTTTATTTCAGTGTAGATGTTTTCCCTTCAGGAGCCTGATGATTTTGTGGCTTTTTGGTAATGTTATGTATTAACCCTGTTATTTAGATTTTCTGTATTAATACAGTTTATTGTCCCATTTTGTTTGGTGTTTAATGTTTTTATTATGACTAAGGTATTGTAATAGCAAAACGTTAGTCGTATTGTTTGTTTTTATAGTCCCTTTTTGTTTGGTGTTTAATGTTTTTATTATGACTAAGGTATTGTAATAGCAAAACGTTAGTCTTATTGTTTGTTATTATTACTGTGGTTTTGTGTAAGTTTTACATTGTTTTGAAGTTCCGGTAAAAGCTTTTCAATTTATTGTGTTTGAATTGAGTGTAAAGTAATTCAATGGTTTAATATATGGAGGTCCTTTAATACGGGTATTGTAATAATTAAATTTAGTAATTAACATTTTTATGTTTGATAACTTCACACTGACTCGGGCTTATGTAACTGTATTTAAATTCGCGTTTCCCCCTTTTATAAGGGATGTTTACCTGTTGTGTTAATGTACTGGCTCAGTGATGGTGTTTTTCCTGTAACCATAGTTATATTGATTGTTTGATCTGTGACTTTATGTGATGACTCAGATTTCATTTATAATTATTATATTGTGTTTAAATAATCTTTGTTATGCTACCGCCTGTTTTTTTGTAAATATTGTTTTTAAAAAATGGTAAACCCTGTATAAGATGAATTATTTGTAGGACTTCTTGTTTTGTACTACTTCGCTCCTTCCTCGTTTGTGTGCCTCAGTTGCCGTCAGATTTTCTTAGTCCCGATCTATTTTTTTTTTATATTAAGAACTTGTAGAACCCAAAAAGGGTTCATGACAATATATACATATAAACTCTGTCATAAGATTCTTTACCCGTGCCGATACCTAACCCACAAAGAAGAGATGGGTAGATCTTTGTAACTTGAAGTGTCAGTGGAACTTTCAGTATACCTGGGCAGTCTGGTGCAAAAGGCAATGGGTCACAATAAGACCAGAGGGCCGTCAGCATATGGACAAATTTATCTTGATGACAGGATACATTGACTTGCTTTTTCAGAGACTATAATATTCTACACGTCCTCAAAGAATGCTTAACTGAACAGGAGAGGGAGAGAGAGAGGGGGAGAGAGAGTAATTTAACAAAGATGTTACGATCGTCTCCATCCCCATCTCCTCCTCCTCCTCCTCCTCCTCCTCCTCCTCCTCCTCCTCCTCCTCCTCCTCCTCCATTTTCTTCGCCATCTTTTTATTTTGATTCATCTTCATCCTGCATAGGACATACTTATCTGTGGCTCGGATTCCTCATATATCTCTCCTGCATGGCTGCATCAATATGGCTTGGCAGCTATATTGTAGCAAGATGATAAACAGAGAGGGAGAGAGAGAGTAATTCTCTCTCTCTCTCTCTCTCTCTCTCTCTCTCTCTCTCTCTCTCTCTCTCTCTCTCTCTCTCTTCCATCAAATCAGTTCTTTTCTAAAGCCAAGTGCCTTCGTAGATAACAAACTTGCGAGGATAATGATAAATGCCTATTGCTGATCAAAGAGAGAGAGAGAGAGAGAGAGAGAGAGAGAGAGAGAGAGAGAGAGAGAGAGAGAGAGAGAGAGAGAGAGAGAGAGAGATGCTGATAAAATCAGGGAAAAAGGGATCTCACTTATCTTGTGATCAATATACGTGATTATTATTATTATTATATTATTATTATTATTATTATTATTATTATTATTATTATTATTATTATTATTATTATACATTCTGATCTTGGGAAATGGAAAATTATGTTTTTCCATACGTCCGCCATACTCTTTTTATACAGGAAAAACATCAACTTACGACCAAGAACCTATGCTGGCAAGAGTAAATTCGCCATGCGGTGAATATAAACCATTGTTTGTTCTCACAGACATAACCAATACTATTCATTTATTTCATCCATCGGGAAAATTTATTCTAGAACGTGAAGTCGGCGAAAATTAGATAACTTCGGAATCAACACGGTAAATTTCTCGAAATTCTGTATTTGTGTATTTGAAATCAAGATCCTAGAGTCTACTAGAGAGACATTTTTCATATACTTCGTTTGGATTATTAGGTTCTTGATAAGAGAACGCATCCAAAAATTAAAGTAATCAGAAAACTAAGAATTCCGCCTGTCTAGTGTACGCACGCATAAAACACAAATATGTATATATAAATATATATACATATATATATAATATACATATAATATATATAATATACATACATATATATATATATATATATATATATATATATATATATATATATAAATTCATATTTTTACATTTTATTCAGTATCCATACATTCCTGTGTTGTTTTTTGAAATAATCCTTAGTATTTATCAATCGAGAGATTTTTAGTACCCCTATTTTGCGCGGGTCTGGGAACCATTTCTAAATTGTGCCTATTTATTTGTAGCTGAATCCATGAGGGTGTTACTATCCAAACACACTACAGGATAGCCAGCTCATTGTAGTGTGAAGTTACTAACTAAGACAGTCAGCCATTGCCTGTTGGTATATAATGCAGGCCACCATTTTAGATTGCAGGTCTAACCTTTACTTGAAGAGGTTCAGCCTACAGGGAAACAGGTTCTCGTGCCATAGCTCGATGTCTCGGTCCAGGTAATACCAGCTGGGCATGTTAGCACCAGAAGAGTCAGAAGACCCAGACCTACTTGGAAGAGAACCGTGAAAAAGGACGCTAGGGATGAGTGCTGATCTGTGGAAGATACATCATAGGAAAGGTATGAGTGAGAGATTTTCAGAGCGCCCTCTTTGTCGCGCGGTGTTGGAGATGATGAAAGTGTGTGTGTGTGTGTATGTATGTATATATATATATATATATATATATATATATATATATATATATATATATATATATATATATATATATATATATATATATATGGCCCGCCTCATGGGGTCTACTTACTCTGGTCCAGCTGCAACACTGAGGGTCATGCTTAAATAAGACACGTTGGGTAAATTTAACAATGATCTGTATTGTCTAAAACTTACACAAGGGCCCAAGTATCTAAGGAATGAAAGTGACTTAGCGGTAACTGGCTACAACGGCGTATTAGCATGAGACGTTGGGCAACAACACGCCATTGCCATGCGAGCGCCAGAGTCAGAATCCTTCACAGGGTGGCCGAAGCGAGGGCGCACTGAGCGTTTCCTCACCCCCTCGTTTTTCCCCTCTGGTAGGACATTGGTTGAACTTTCCTATCAGGGATGTCTGACCAATCGTAGGTCAGACATACCCATGCCAAAAACTAAGGCTTTCAGGGGTATTTGGGTGGTGTGGGTTTCCTCCTGCCCTGAGACCGTTGGAACAGTACAGTGTCTCCTCGTTCTGCTTCGCCAAGGCAGCATACACAATCTGAGACCTTCGGAAATTATGATGAGCTTTCCGGAATGGCTCGTCACTCCCTCCCCAAGTCCTTTGCGTCTTTGCAAAGCTGACGTTTCTGCACTATTCCATTCCGAGCCTCGTACTGCATTGTTACTGGTTTAAACTAATTAAAATTAACTATTTTTGATAGGGCCACTTGACGCGTGTACAAGCCAAAAGTTACGAGTGAATTCAACACGTCTTGCAACAAACACAAATTTTTTAGAAAATTCAAAACAACCAACACTCACTCTTTCCTAGGAACAGATCAGTACTAAAAATAATAAAAACTTTGATTAATACGTCCTGCTTTACAGTCACAACAAGAATGGTGAACACAAAAAAAATGAAAATAACACAACATCTCAACAGTGTCTTCGGCAATCATAACACAGCATCAATATTAATCTGGTTATTACATTCACATAACAACCTGAAATTGTACTAAATTCATTTATGTACTTGGACAACAGTTATCAACTAATTAGAAATTTTTAAACATAACAACTTCAAATAAAAGCATTGGAATGTTCACAAAAAAACATAAAAAATTAATTTCCGGAAAATCAAGTTACTTTTTGACGGAACACAATAAAAAAATATAATTTAGCTGGCACGTCAACGGAAGCACCTGTCAGAACACGACATGAAATTTTAAAAGCACTAGTGGACATCATAAATCATAAAGAAAAGGTGGCATCCAGGTTGGTATAAAATTTGATTCAGAATAAGAACAAAAACAAAAAATAAAAGCATAAAACCACAATAAAATGTTATAGAGAAATCGACATAACACACGGTGGCCAAAAATAAAGCACAGGAATATGACACAGGTAATAACGTTGACACTCAAAATAATTGGAAAAAAATTAGAACATAAAAACAATATTGCAATTTGATAGCCTCAGAAATAATGGATACAATGAAAACACACTCTTGGATGATTCTGATTCCTTAGGCAAGGACGTGGGACGGCATCTACAGATTTTGGTCACTGACACATTCCATTATGACATGGGCTTGTGCGCACGCTCTCGCGCTCTCAGCATGGCGCCCACCCGCGTGCTTACGTGTTTCACAGGATCTTCTCCCAATACCCAGTCAGATTATTTGAGACTTTTCGCAGGTCATTATATGGAAAGAGAAGGGATTGAAAATTTGTAGTTGTTCGGTGTTCCCTTGGGTTTTAAAACATTCCCTCGGCTCTAGAAAGACATTTGTCAATAAAAAAAACTTTGGGTAACATAACTTCTTGAAACTTATTATGTTTGTTGGTCAATGAAACTAGGGTCACAGACTTGAAACGCTCTGAAAAACAAATAGGTTAAAACATTACCTTTGATTTCCTCGTCATGGTATGAATAATCTTAGAAAAGAAAGACATGGGTATAGTGTAGTTTTTCAATACCCTAATACTCTTAGAAAGAAAAGCATCAAGAACAGTTGTACAAAACCAAACAGTGATGTCGGAGTCTATGCTATAGGGTGTAAAAACTGTGATAAATGTTATACTGGAGAAAGTGGTCGTTCCCTGGACCAGAAGAAACGGGGACATACTGCAGCTTGCCGATTGGATAATGCTTACAGCGCCATTGCAAGGCATACTTGGAGTCGAATCCGGCCGTTGATTTAAAAAAAGGCATAATTATTTATAAATGTTCTGACAGGACCTCTAGGAGGATTGTGGAAGAAGCTCTCATCACTTCAAATGACACCTTGGATGGGAATGCTGGCGGTATGGATGATATACTTTTAGGTGAAGAGATTTGCAAATGGGCCAGAATTACGCACACCAAAAATGTTTATCGCCTTCTTCAATTTGATAATGTTGATAACTCTTCGCCTGTTCGATTTCCGATAACGACCCTCAAGATATCGTTCAAGAAGAATATCAGCGTTTTGTCCCGCCTATCTTGAAAGAAGTAGGACCCAAAGACTAGTTCGCATGTTTTAATCTCAATTATCAGTTTCATTTTGTTTATAATTTGTTCCCTTTCTTCACCGTTGTTTTGTTGTATGTCTCTTTTTAGTTTCGTGATCAAGTCCACAGGAGGATGGGCGAAAGCTGTAAGCTCGGTATATATTTTTACAAATACTTTTCGTCTTTATAATCAAGATTGTTACTGTGGATCGCACTGTAGTAACCGAGAAGCATGATACTGTGTTTTTATGTTTCATATATATATATATATATATATATATATATATATATATATATATATATATATATATATATATATATAATTTCATGATGTTGCCTTGTAATACGTATATCCTCCTATAATTTTGACATATTTACTTTTTTCATGTGTTATGT